>CM031238.1:616713365-616881004 GCA_018340775.1 Taxus wallichiana var. yunnanensis
TCAAAAATATATAAAACTCTCATACATCCTCACTCTCCTTGGCACACAAGCTGGTATATATCAAAAAATGAATCAAATACATCAAAATAAAGGGATGTGCATCACATGTCATCTTGCCAAACATCCTCCATATCAATCTCACATATCTCCTCCTCGGCTCCTAGGCCGAACGACTTTGATAACCTCTCATCACCCGCCATAGGTTGTGATCGAGGCCCCTATTAATACATCACTTGAAGTTGGCCTTTGTGAGCTGGTGGCCTCACCCTGATCCTATCTCGGGGCTCGATGGCCCCCTTGTGCTCTCCACGCTATGAGTACGGGATATGGTCCTCTCACTAAAGGCCTATTGTGCCATGTACTCTCCATAAGATAGAAAATAGATCCCAAATGCTATCAATTGATCTTTATAATATCTCGACCTCACCTAGGGCATCTTGTAACCCGAGGATAGAGCCTTGTCTTCATGGCCCCATCGACCTCGGCCCTTGTACCTATCATGTGAGACCCTGTCCTACCCCTACCTATGAATCGGGACCTTGTCTCGATGCTTGTGGAGGTGTTATTGGCCTCATACCTTGTGCTTGTACCTACGCTTGTGTAGTAGCCAACCGCCTACTGCAAACCGTAACCTACACCTATAGGGGTGGCTACATTCTCCTCATCTCCATCTCCATATCTACCCTAGGCCATCTGGGTTTGTAGATTAGCTACCCACACATGCAATGCGGCCACCTCTACCTTCGAAGCTGCTAACTACCCCTCGTACTATCTCCAATCCGGGTAATCGGGTCACCACTTGCCCCTGTAGGGCATCTCTCTACACAGTGATAGTGGCTAAATCTGGTTTCCTCGGCTTGGGAGGTACTACTCATAGATGGGCTACCCACCACTATCTATACCTATCTGTCACTCCAACATCATCAATCCGTTGGTCTACAATCAACTCCTCCTACCCGGTAGGTACTTTAGGCTGTGGAAGTGGTAGTGGTCTCTCCACATCATCTCTTTGGTACTATGGGAAGGGTGGTGGTATATCCTGTAGTAATCCAAACTACCATCGGACCTGTCTACTAGGATCATCTCGTGCTCCCCCACGACACCCCTTTAATCCACCTATAAATCTATAATCCCGGCTCTTTCTACCATCCCTCTATATGAGGGATACCCCACATATGGTCTCTAAAAATATCTACAAAAGAGACAATCCCTCCAATAACCATCAATAATATGCTACATCATGAATAGCTCGGTCTTCTCGATGCTCTCTAATCACAGGCACCCATCACCTATACCCCACCCAAATAAAACCTGGCTCAAAAGCATCTTCCCGGGCATACCAATCAAACGAACACAAACAATGTGCTTATATGCCCAATAATGAAGAATAAATGTAAAACATAGGCTGAACCTGTGGAGCCACCCATATGCCCATAGCTCTCTGTACAAGCTCCACTAGGAATGCTAGTGCCCATGTAAAGCAGGTCCGGTCCATCACCATGTCGTGTAATACCCCCATCAGTGATCATGGTAACCGTCCACCCTCTACATCCGGGTGCAAAGCAAAACAACATACTACCTCCATCAGTAATACTACTAGCCTCATCTCCTTTGGACGGGCCTGGTACATCTCACCATAGCTCATGTTGGCATTGTGGAATGTCATCTCTACCAGTCCCTCACCAAACATTATCAGCATCAACTCCTCGGATGCCTCTGAGGAGATTAAATATACCTGCATCCCCAATATGGGTAACTATAGGATCCTATACACATCCTCTAGGGTGACTGTCATCTCACCCATTGGTAAGTGGAACGTGTTGGTCACCAAGTCCCATCTATTGATGAGGGTGACCATCAAGCTTGGCTATTGGACTACATGCTGGTAGTGTTTGACTCTAATCGGACCAAAATCAGGACATGAATCCACTCATGGACTTTTGCAGCCCCATAAACTGTCACGAGTAGGGGTGGCACCCTATCTCACATCCGTAACTAATCTCTCACCTACATCCAACACAACAATCACATTATTAAAACTCGACCATATCTACATTCACCCATACCCATTCCCATTACCCTACCTCTTTTACTTTACTACTTACCCATTTATCCCATGGCCTACCCTCTGCACCCTAAACCAACCCGTACCACCTACTTACCCAACCCAACCCGCACCTACCTACTTACCCAATCCAACCCTAACCTACCGACCTACCTACCCTAACCCTACCCAACCCAATATCACCTTACCTATTTACATGCACCTTGACCCCTCACTTACTTCCATTTTGACCCACTCCCCAACCTTACCTATTTTCCCACATATCTATACATTTTTCCCTAACATCTCCACCCTTACCTATTTTTACCCCTTACGTATGATAGAATTTTCACTCAATCACACCACTCCCAACCTCGGACACCTTTTAGCCCCCTTTTCCTCTAGTTACGACCGGTAGTGCTGGTTACACTAACCGACCCTGGTCCTATTCAACCAACATCGGTCACCTACTTCATGACTGATACTGGCACACTAACACCAATGTTGGCTAAACTTCAACCGATGCTTGATCACTTTCACATCAAAAACCCCAATGCCCAAACCCCATTTTTCCTTCAATTCCCCTTTTTCTCCCTTCTACCCACTCAATCCTACCCAAATCCCTCCTACACCCTTCCCCACCCCTTCTTCACCAAATCACCTCCCTTCCCATTCCTAATTTAATTGATTTTCCCTCCCACAATTCCAAATTCCTTTTCCCCCAAAAACAAAAAACCTGTTTTCACCCACTAATTCAATCTAATACACAAAACAATGAGTTTGTTTGAGTCCTAACTCATCATGCGGTGCCATCTTCATGGTGACACCTCCGGCCATTGCACTTGTGGTCCCCCGATCCCTCTCCTACCTCTACCATCACCAAATGACCTCTCGCTCTCCAACCAATCAATAAAATCCAATCAATCCAACCTCACTCATGGATCCACCTATCGACAAACTATCACTAGACACGTGGCTCTCCAATTTAGTCTTCAGTCTCACTTTGTTACTTCCCACCTTTTCCTCTCTCTCTTGTCACTTTCCTTGATTAGATAAAGGATAAATTATTTGAAAAATATGACACTTTTTCTTTTTATAACCTACTCGACTTGGACGATAGTTTTACCTTAACCAACATCGGTCCTGTGCCCTAGCTTACTGGGTTGGTCCATCATGACCAGCATCGGTTGCTTTAAACCATCATCGGTCATCCTACTTAGTCTTTTTCCTACCCCTACCCCCAATTTTTGACCTAAATCCTTTTTTACCCCACCCACACCTCACTTGGACACTTCATTGTATCCTCTTGACCTTATCATTTACCCCCTCACCTCGTCCTCATTCGGGGACTCATTATTTTTCCCATACCTTGGCCCTACCCATGTCGTGACCTAGATACTTGGACCTGAACATCGCTAGTGACCTTTGACCTCATGTGTTTCCTATACCTTGCAGATCACACTTGTGTTGATGGACATTTTGACCTTACCTTGCCATTTTCATGAATTCTTATCTCCGACCCAACCTTTGGTGTACCGGAACATACCTAAACGTTCCTACACCTAACTTGTGTCATGTTTCCTAACCATATCTTATACCTTAGATACTGGACTCACTTCAACTTTGTTTGGATAAACCTATCGACCTTAGATAATGTAGATTTTTCCTACTCTTTCAACCCGTACCGTGCTGCGCAGCTTTATATGTGTGCGTGCATTTGAATTTTACTACATTTGACCCGACCCATTACCTAGATTACCCAAGTGGAAATTTTTCCCTTTTTACCCTCATTTCCCACCTTCATCTTCATCACATTCACCTTTTATCAAACCACTCACCGATTACGCCTTCTACCTCATCGCCCTGGTTTGAGGGGATCAACTTTACCAACACATGGGGCAATCAAATCTTATTTTTGTCAGTGTCACTTACCAATACAAGCTACGCAATAAAAAGGGGCAAAATGTAGACACCAAAATTGGGTCACACTCCCTTGGTCCCTCGTCAAACAAACACCTTGAACACATTCACCTAACCATGCCCCCTTCACCCCACTCTAATATTAATTTAATTAATTAAATTAAATTAATTCATTATCCTCACAATATTTATTATTTAAATATCCTAATTGGGATAATGCCCACATATCCACCTCACCTAGACACCTCATCTAGCCACCTCACCCTAAGACCTATTCTTAGTAAGTTGCCATAACTAACTAAGACCTACCCAAACCCTAAAAATCAAAGCCTACATTCCCTCTAACCACATTCCCATCCATTAGAAGGAAGCTTCCATTCTAATCCATGGAGAAAAGTGAGCGAGATCTAAGAAAATCAAAGGGATCTACCCATTTTAGAAAACCTAGGAAATCCCACCCTAACCGATGACGGTCAACCCGGAACCACGGTTGGTTACCATTTAACCCCAAAACAACCTTATTTTGAGGTTGGCACATTGTTTAGAGGTTGGTACATCTTCTGAGAACAAGTGATGAAACCAAAGCTACATGCAAGTAGAACCAACATTAGTACATGCATCAGAGCATCCATAGCCAACACCTGAAGCAACCACAGAGCCATTTTCCTTCATGGGAGCATCTAGGGAAGCACCAGTACCACACCAAGTTTCATCCATTTGATCACCCACCATTGCCAACTAGACATCAAGCTCATACAAATGGTAAGTTTTTGTTAACCAACACTAGTTCATTATCATTTAAGTAGACTCTTTACTTCTATTATTAGTTTCTGCTCCCCTTTCCATTCCCCCACCATTTTTCCTCCATGCAAACTTGACCATCCCTTCACCCACACCCTAGAACTACCCATATCTAGATTTTAATCATTCCTGTGCATACCTAAGACCCACACGAACCTTGCCATTTCCCTTTCACTTTCATCTAGCCTCAGATCTATCCTCACCTCAAGTTTTTATTGAGTTTCTATACCCGACCAACGCCGGTTAACCACAACCACCACTAGTTAACCTAAATTGACATCGGTCATACCAGACCGATGTCGGTCTCTATGTTTTGACTAGAAACCAAGAATAGAGCTTAAAACCTCCACCAAATACCCAAAACCACCCAGAACCTCACCCTAACTAGTACCAGTACCCTGACCAAGACCTTGACCTTCAGATTTAGTCATAGCTTAGCCTATTGTGAACAAATTTGCTTATTGTAGACGAATGAGATACCTAAATCATTTTAACTATAGTAGGATTTCCTTTATTATTAGCATTAAGTTGTTTTAAATAGTGGATTGATAGCCTGCTTAGGAAGTATCACTCTTCTCGGATCTAGCATATGTTAGGCAGTCCACTTTGCATATATTGTTTAACTTTCATTTGGTGGTCTTGTTTTCCATTTTAGGTAGTTCCTCCAAGAAAAAGGAATCTCTCACGATCAGCTGTGGATCAAGAAGTCATACACACGCAACAACCTACAACCAACATCTTAACATGTATTCCTCCTAGCCCTTTACCCTTATCTGTTTCGTCAACATTCAAAGAAACAATCTAGAATTAGGTGAAACAAAGTGGGATTCTAATCAAGGAGTCGTGAAAACTCCTCGTCACCGAAAACAATGGTGGTAGGTAAGGTTGGATCCATGGGTGATAGGACAAAAGGTAGTAAATGAATAGGTGGGAGTGGTTGATGACTAGCATGGAATATGAGGGCATTAGTCTCAAGCATGAGTCAGCACCATGTGAACAAGTGTTGACCTAGTAAGACTGTATTCTGTAGATGACACAAAAAATAGTAAAAACAAAGAATAATGGGTCCAGGAGGTGAATTTGGTCAATGTCTATATTTTGAAAAATTAAACACAAGAAAATGATGACGATCAAGTTGACCGGTGATGGTTCTAGGTAAACCAATGACAGTTAGGATGACCGGTGATGGTTAGGAAAACACCGATGATGGTTTTTGAAACTGATACTAGTCACTGTGGAAGAAACCAGTCTCAAAAATGAAGTGGGAATGTTGGATTTGTATTGGTGAAACTATGTATGACGTAAAAATATCAATAAGGGAGAAATATGATGATTCCCTAAGGGATGGAAACAAAATAGAAGTAGTAATGAAATATATTCTAGGTAAAGTAACTAGAAAGCCGGAGAGTGACACGGTTAGGATTTAACCGAAAAGGTCAGTGTGAACTAGTGATGGTCACTAGATCGACATCATGTTGGTCATCAAAAATGAGTTTGAGGAGAACAATAGTCAGGGGACAAGAAGTCCCTCCTCTTTAATGGGAGAGGTTCCCTTATTCAAAAGCAAAACCTATTTACATATGTACAAAGCATAGTTTTACTATGGAACTTGGATATCATGAAAGTGTTTTGAAAATAGATCATCAACACAAAAGTATAGAGGAATGAAGATGTGGAAATGAGCAGAAAGGCATTCTCCAGAATTATAGATGACAAAATAATTCCTTATGTGTGCCAGAATATAATGAATTGGAATAAGACCATTTGTATTTGAATTAATGAGATGTAATTGAAAAGACACACAGTTCCATAAATAACATCTACAAGAATACAAAGCTTCTTGACATAATGCAGACAAATGATCTAACAATACTCAACAGATAGCCACGAATAAAAGAATCAGATGGACAAAGAAAGAAGATCCTTTTGTATTGATTGCTTTACTATTTCTTACACTTCCAAAAATAAGCCAAGTTTCCTCTGCTTCTTCATCGGCCTCTTCAATAAGTTATTCACAATCTTCACTAACCTCTTCATCCTCCGGCTCTTCAACTTCATAGGTTGCATTAACAGGGACCTTAATAGGTGGCCCTTCTAATGCCACCTTGTATGAGAAGTAGGCAAACAATTTTGGGCTGAAAATTCCTCCTTGGAACATCTACATAAGGGACATGCTGAGCCAATTGTTTCTTAATGGTGATGAGGTCATTTGCAAGTTTTTGTACTAATGGATCAATATTAGGCCCAGGAGTGGAAGAAGAAGACCTAGATTTAGAAGGATCTCTTCTCAACTTCCCTGACATGATTAAATCATCTTTGACACTAACAACAAGAGTTTGATCCTCGGCCAATGTTGCAAGATTAGCTCTTCTCAATGCATAACTAACTTCAGAAATTGGGCATTCAGGAAGAAGCATTTTTGGATTTGATCTACAGGTTGAGTGTCTGGTGGGATTTTGTTAATCAACTTGTTGAATCGAGCCACAAATTCTCTCATGGGTTCTTGTGATTCCTTCTTTATTTGAGAAATTTGGGCCAACAAAGCATGCACGTCTTCTGCCAGTTTGAAACGATTCTCAAACCTTATTCTCATTGTGTTCTAGCTAGTGATAGCCCCAACCAGAAGGTGATAGAACCAATCTACTGCATTATCTTGTAAGGTCTCAACAAAAATCCTTACCGAGACATCTTCATGTTTAACTCCCAGAACTCCACATGCAACTATGAAGGCTGCGATATGTTCATCAGGATGTACCTTTCCATCACCTCTGAATTTGGAAAGTTCTTCTAGTTACCTCTGGGTAACTCATGTAAAGGCTGAGGAAGGGCGAGAGGCCCAACACGATTTCTCCAAGGCAATTGTACCGCTATTCTTGGAAAAATGGCTTGAAGGGGAACTGAAATACCAACAAGAATCAAAGCACAAAGATTTGGACTGATTTTATCTCGAAGGAATACCACCCGAGAGGTTTTATTTTTGACAGAGGAGGAGTGATTGTTGAATAAGCTCTTCTATTTCTTCATATTAAAGGGAAAGGAAAACCCTCTTGTTCCAAAATCAAAACTAAGAATCTTCAATACCAAGGGCCCTTCTTCCACGAGTAAAACATGGAGTCTCCAGATCAAAGGATTATCAATAAATGGTTATGGAACTAGAATACGTCAAGAAAAATGATTCCCAATGGAGTCACCAAAAACTATTGTTCACCTCGAAGTCCTTTTTGATGACCAACTTGTCGATGATCAGAAATTAGAAATAATTGAAGAAAATTGATTTTGTGAATTAAATTAAGTGAAGGATCAAACTGAGAAACCTAAGAGTGAGAATATGAATCCACTCGACACACTCGAGAAAAGTTAGAATAATCCAACTATGATGGTGGAGTGTGCGAGGAAGAAGAAAAATGAGGATTTGTAGTCTCACACCTCAAAACACAAGCCAAGAAGAACGCTAAGAAAAAACAATCCTAATAGTGATTTTCTTATGTTTGTTTAGATTATGCTATTTAGGATTGACTGTGTGTATTTAGAAAAAAATTTTTGGTTGGGAAGGCATCCTACGAAGAAGGATATCTAAAAGGAGAGGTTTCAAGTATGTTATGGCAGGGGTGGGCCGTCCTCTAGATGATGACTTGATAAAGGAAACAAGTTGTGGAGTATATGCCAATCAGATCATGTGATCACTGACAGATGTTCTTGAGTAAGATGTTGTTTAAGAAAGATGTGTATATTTGATTTTGTGTAAGTTTGGTAAGACACACAGAGAGAGATAGAGAGAGAGAGAAATGTGATTTCTATGATTCTTTGTGTTAACCATCAACTGGGCATGACTTCCAACATATAGGTTTCCCTTGATCTTAATGTGAGCTAATAATGCAACAAATCATAATGTAATGCAAGTGTTTTAAACCCAAATCAAAGTGTGATATTTGATGTAGAAAGAGATGAATAAGAAGAGGGATGCTCTTTCACTAATGCAATGTGAAAGAAAGGAAGATGTGTTCTTTTTAAAGCACCAAAAACACGATTGTTTTTAGACAATAGAAAGAAGGAGAATGATTCCAAGGAAGAAAAATTAATGTGAAATATTTTCTAAGGGAAAAAAACACACAAATTTCACCTAGGAATGAATAAATGCAAAATAACCCCTGATGGGTCCCACCAAGCATGCCAAAATGTTTCACCATTTTATTTACCTTTTTGAAATGACGAAACAGATAAGGGTAAGGGCCAAGGAGGAATACCTATTAAATTTTGTTCGGTTGATGGTTGTTACACGCATTCTAACTTCTTGATCCATAACTAAATGTGAGAGCTTCCTTTTGGCTAGGAGGAACTACCTATAATAGAAAACAAAACCACAAAAATAGTTAAATGATATATGACATAGAGACTACCTAGCGTATGCTAGTTTTGGGAAGTGTGATACTTCCTAGATGGTTGTCAATCCACTGTTTAAAACAATTTAATGCGATAAATAAACAAGGTCCTATTATAGTTGATATGATTTAGGTATCTCATTCAAATACAATAAGTAAATCCAATCACAACAGGCTAGGCTATAGTTAGATCTGAGAGGTGAGGGGTATGTCAAGGTTTTGGGATTAGTCAAGGTCAGATTCTGGGTTATGTAGGTCAACTAGTAAGGTAGTTGTTGGGTCTATTCTTAGTCAAGGTGTAAAACACAGAGATTGATGTTGACTAAATGTGACCGATGTCGGTTTAGGTAGAACCAACGACGGTTATGGGTAACCGGCATCGGTATGGTCGAGGTGAAAGAAACTCAAAATAGGTTAAATGGTAGGGGTGATATGAGGTCGAATAAAGTTTGGGCAAGTGAATGGGGGGTGTGGAGGTCTTAGGTATGCTCAGAAGTATACAACAGGTGAGAATAGGTGATTTGGTGATATGGGTGAAGGGATATTTGGATTTACAAGCAAGTGGGTGATGAAGCAATAAGCATGCAAAGAATAGATTAATAACATGAGTAATAAAGATTACTAACTGAAATAAACTATACTGATTAGGGCCATACTTACTGTGTTAAGGATTTGATGGTTGAGTGATGGAGGTGGTTGATCGGAGAATACATGTATGGTCCTGTAGTGGTGCTTTCCCGAGTGCTCCCATGAATACAATGGCTCTTTGATTGATGCTGGTGATGGCTCTAGATGGCTGGATGTGTAAAAGGATGCTTTTTTCACTTGCATGTAGCTCTGGTCTCCTTCCTTTCTCTTAGAAGATGTGCCAACCTTGAAATAAGGTTACCAAAGGGAATAAAAGGTGACCAACGATGGTTCCAGGGTTGGTGATGTCGGTTACAGGGTGACCAATGTCGGTTAAGGTAGGATTCCCTAGGTTTACTAAAAATGGGAGATCATGGAAATGATTTCCACTAGATCTCTCTATTCCTCCAGGAAAGAGTGGGAGTTACCTTTTCTTATGTGGGAATGTGATTAGATGGGATGTAGGATTTGATTTGTAGGGTTTAGTTAGGTCTTAGTTATTTGTGGTAACATACTAAGAATAAACTTAGGGTGAGGTGGTGAGGTGGGAAATATCTTAATTAGGATAATTAAATAATAAATATTTTGAGGACATGGATTAATTTAATTAAATGAATTAAATTAATATTAGTGTGGGGTGTAAGGGGCCATGGTTAGGTGAGTGTGTCTAATTTGATTATTTAACGAAAGGTCAAGGAGCGTGTGACCTAATTTTGTGTCTACAAGTACACATGGAGGAAAATTCTCTGGAAAACTTACAACAAGAAGGATCTTCAATGTAGGTTATCACCGCCAACTCTTCTTAAAGATTGTTATAACTATTGTAAGACATGTGATGTTTATAAATCACATGGGAATCATAAAACTTCCTTAGCTCCATTATGCCTTATTCTTCCACTGGTCCCTTTAAAAGTGGGGAATAGATATTGAAGGTCCACTTCCAACTATCCCATGTCAAAATAAGTATATTGTAGTTGCCATTAATTATTTAACCAAGGGGTTGAAGTTATACCCTTTAAAATAAATTCCATGGATGAAGTGGAAAAGTTCATGTATGACCACATTGTCACCGGATTTGGTTGTCCATTAGAGATTTTAATATATTAAGGAAACCACTTTATCAATGAGGTGGTAGATTCCTTGGTAAACATGTTTTCTATTAAGCACGGAAAGGAAACAAGCTATAAGTCAAGCACAAACTGATAGGTGGAGTGAAAAAATTATGTATTGTGCCAACTCCTAGCAAAAATACAAATTTTCAGGTGCATAAGTGCGATAAAAGTATTCATTAAGTATTATGGGCATATAGGGCAACATAAAAGTCAACAACATGATACTCCCCATTTCAGTTGGCTTATGGCATTGATCTAATGCTTCATATATGAATTTGATAATCCCACTATGAGAGTTATGGAAATTTAAAGGATGGATGAAAGGGATTTAGTAAAATAAATATTGGTACATCTTCATTTGTTAGAGTAAATGAGGAAATAACAAAGGACACAAGCTATAAGAAGAAAATGAAGTAGGAGTACTTTGATCAAAAGATCATCTGGTATCTATTTTTGGTGAATGACTTGGTCCTACTATATGATTCTCGATACGTAAAGATGAGGCATAGAAAAATTCTTCCTAAATGGATGGGACCCTACAAAATAGTAGCTATGCATGAAAATGGTACATATGGCCTAGAGGAATTGGATGGTACTTTAATTAAAGTATGGATCCACCATGACATGTTAAATATTTTTCAAGCACTAATTGTAGAATTTTCCATAATAATCTACTATGAGGATGGAGTAGAAACTAGGGAGGGGGAAGATGTCAGCACTATAAATTTCCTCCATGATTTATATTTCATTAATGTATGTACCATGAATAGGGTGTTATTAATTATACTTAGTTATAGCATCCATATAGAATATAAAGATGCTTGAAATAAAGTACAAAATGATAAATATAACAATCAATGGTAAAAAGTAAATATTTGTTGTAAGTGGTCTAGGTGATATTAAAAGGGTCAAAAGTCAATAGGGTCTACATGATTTAGAGTTAGAAATATTATATTTGTAATAATGAAAATGAGTGATGTCATAAATATTTTGAATATTTTATTTTTATAAAATCTAGAAAGGTGGAACCCATGTGAAATGATAAGGTTTATCCTATCCTGAAGGATAATCCTACATGTAAAGATAAGAGTTTAGGTATGGAATATGATTAGCTAGAAGATATTTCCTATCCTATCTTATAGATAGGGTGGATAAGCTTGAAATTTCTATAAATAGAGAGGCCACCCCCCTCATTTAGCATAGAATAAAGGGTGAGAGTCAGTATGTGTAAAAATGAGTCATTGTGAAGGTGTGTTAAGGAAGCCATCAAAATGCATAACTATGAAGTTTCTCTAGAATTATTGTTGGAAGGCGAGTGGATTTGGTAACACTCAAAGTAATTCATGGGTGAGATTGTAACAATATCATGTTAATAATATATGTTGTAGTTGTATTTCATTTTTTCATCGTTCCTTTATATCATAGTCTGTGGTATTCTTGTGTTATGTTTGTTATTGTGTTTCTAGATTACTACCACCAAACCAAAGGTTGTGCATTATTGAATAATCATAGCACGAGGAGTTCTCAATGAAATATTATCATACTACTAGAATGGTGATGAAATTTTGGTTCCATTGTGGGGACCATTCCTTGTTGGTGGATTTTCTAGAGAGATATTACCACTTACTCGAAATCATTTAGGGTAACCTTGTTTTTCCCATGCATAGTATTTACCATGGTAAATTCACCTTTTACCATGCATAGTATTTACCATAGTAAATTCACTTTTTACTGTGAATACTATTTACCACAGTAGAAAGTCACTTTTTTGTGAATAATATTTACCACAAGAAAGTCACTTTTTACCAGTAAATAGCATTTACTATAGTAAGTCAAGTTTTACCATAGTAAATGTAAGTTTACTGGTCATTCTTATTTTACCATAGAAAGGTTTAAAGTCACTTTATATTGTAGTGAGTCTAATTATTTGTGCACTTAAGTCATACTAATTATACTTGTGGGTTGGTATTTCACTTTGGTTAATTTTGAAAATGGAAATATTCTTGTTTTTTCAGCCCAATCTAGTGAAGATGATCCCTATTTCATTTAAGAGTTTAAATG
Organism: Taxus wallichiana var. yunnanensis; assembly: GCA_018340775.1. Taxonomy (NCBI): domain Eukaryota; kingdom Viridiplantae; phylum Streptophyta; class Pinopsida; order Cupressales; family Taxaceae; genus Taxus; species Taxus wallichiana. The sequence goes on from CM031238.1 coordinate 616,726,310, forward strand.
ATCTTGCATTTTTAATGGCATCATAAGAAGGGAACAATGTACTAAATTTTTCCTACATTTTTGGATTGTTCAGCCCTTAGGTGGTTTGAAACACTAGGTGATAATGTTAAAAACTCATGGGATTTATTAATTGAAAGTTTTCTTGAAGAATTTTGTGCACAATAGAAGTATATAGATCTCATGATCGACATGAAAAAGCTATCCCAAGGAGAGAAGGAGAAGATAAGAGACTATCATGCTCATGCTTTATAATTAAGGTGGAAGCTCGATGCCTAGATCCGGAAGGAAGGATTAGTGTATGGGTTAATGAATGGCATGGATAATCTCCTCTACAAGAACTTCATTCTTGAGATGAAACCAGAGATAAAAAAATGTGTGAAGTATGACCACCCAGAGACACTCAATCAAGAAAGGGAGATTTATAGAAGGCAAGAAGAAAGTATGGAAGGGGATCCCAAAGAAATTGTTATTAAGGTAGAGCCTATACCAACACCTTTGGTTTAAACACCACAACCACTCTCAGTGAGCATAAATATTCCCTCTTGTAAATCCATTGAGTATGAGGATCTCGTTAGGAAAATGGGCTAGTTAACTGTTAATTTTCTTCAAGGAAAGGAATTTAGTTCTCAAAATTCGCAAGGAGATAGAGGTCTAAAAGGAAATATATCTAAACTTGTATGTTATGGTTGTCATAAAAAGGCCATTATAAGTACTATTATATAGTTAGGGCCTCTACATATGGTACAAGAGATAATGATAAGGGAAAACCATCATGTGAATTAATGTTATGTAGTAGATAGGAGCATAAATAATGAAGTAGACATGCTTTTGAAAAAAATAAAGAAAGAGAAAGATAACCAAGATGGAAATGATCCTAAAATGATGAAAGGAGAGACTAGTAAGAAACATAGGAGAAGAAAGTTGGTTGTGCAGATTTTTAATTTCACAGGGGGGCAAGACAATACTCCATCTTAAAATATCTCTCCAAGCACCCTTTAAATATTACATATGGAAAAATTATTTTTATGTCTTCGAGAAGAGACAAGAGTTGCGAAGTGGACTCAATGCTTAGTGAAGGAAATAGGTTGAGGTATTTGTTTTGGAAGAAGATGTGGATCCCTACGCTCCATAAGCTTAGATATTATGTAATGGAATTTCAATTCATGATGTCTTATTAGATGAAGGTGATGTAGTTAATGTAATGATCGAGTTTGTAATGAATATGTTGGGTTTAAAAATTGATCGCCCCTCAACACTTATGCTAATATAATTAAATAAGGGAAAAAATAAACCGAAGGTGTTGTTTGAAATGTTGAAAAATATGTCATGGGTGTTGTATGTGTGGTAGAATTTTAGGTAATGAAGAATGGTATCGTTGCATACCCAATTTTTTTGGGAAGGCCATGACCAAGGATATTTCATGTAAGAAACTATTGTAATGAAGGCTTCATGACACTTGGACATGTTAAGAGAGAGTGAAGATAAATGTGATTCCTCGACATCATAAGGAAGAACCAGTAGATTCAAGTGATGAAACTAATGATTGGACATCTTATGATTACTCTAGTACCAACAAAGTTGACACACAAGATGAAAAAATGAGGTTGATGTGTCCATCATGGATATCCTTCCATTCACATCGACACATGAACCCATAAAATTATCTCGAGGAAGAAATTAAAAATCATCTCCAAGAGATAAATATTGGTGATGTTATGTTGATGGAGAGTGAGAAGGAATCCCCCTTTGACTATTTCAAACATACATGGACTTATTCAATTTTGATTACAAATAACTCCATCAAGTAAGTTGGTAGATGGTGCTAAAGCACTAAATAAAATGCCATATAAAATGAATCCTAATTTTTCAAAGATTGTAAAAGAAGAAATAGATAAGTTGTTAGATGGAAGATTCATATTTTTGTGGATAATTCAGAATGGGTTTCTCCCATTTTGATCTCAATAAAAAAAAAGAATAGAAAGTTATGCATTTATGTTGAATACAGAATCTCAATAAGGAAACAAAGAAAGATCATTACCCTCTTCCATTCTCAGACTAGATCTTGGATGAAGTAGTTGGCCAAGAGTGCTATAGTTTTGCAGATGGCTATAGTGGGTACAACCAAGTTCGTATAGTGGAGAAATATCATCTCAATACTACATTCACCACTCCTTGGGGAACATTTTATTATAGAGTTATTCCATTTGGGTTGTGTAATGCTCCAACAACATTCCAATGCCTAATGAATATGGTGTTTGAACCCTACATTGGAAGCTTCATAAGAGTATTCTAGATGATTTTTGCATCTTCGAGGGAAAAATAAAACATGTGCACCAAATGGAGGGGGTATTTCAAAGATTAGATAAATCACAAGCCTAAAAACCTACAAAGTGTTTCTCTGGATGGTGTAAAGATGTCTTGTTAGGACATGTTGTATCTAGAGATGGTATTGGTATTGATCCTGATAAAGTTTCAAAAATTAAGTAGTTACCATTTCCTATGAATAAAAGTAAGTTGAGATCATTTCTAGGCCATGTGGGTTATTATAGAAGGTTCATAAAGAGTTTCTCAAATATTTCACAACCATTAACCCAATTCTTAAAGAAGGATGTTACTTATGAACTAGGAAAGAAGGCACATGAATCTTTTGAATAGCTAAAATAAGTTTTGTTGTTTTCACCTATTTTAAAGAATCCAAACTTGAGCAAGCCATTCATTGTATATAATGATGTTTAATATGTAGCACTAGGGAATACTCTAAGTAAAAAGGATGAAAATGGGAATGATCATGTGATTAACTTTGGGAGAAAACAAATGAGAAATGATGACATAAATTATACATAACTAAAAAATAATCTCTAGCTATCATTTTTTCCGTAAAGAAGTTTAGATATTACTTACTAGAGAAGAAATTTACAGTTGTAACAGATCATTAGGCTCTAAAATATATTGTAAATAACCTAACCCATCAGGAAGGATAACAAGGTGGATAATTTTGTGACAATAATATTAATTTGATATTATAGATAGGCCAAGAAAGAAACATGTCGATGTAGATGCACTCTCTCGAGCCTATGATGGTTTGGGTTCATCTTGTGATGATGATGATTCCTAGATGTAAAATTGTTATCCTTGACACAATCCCTAGTGAATACATGGATTACTGGAATTATTTGACTAATTTAAAGTTTCTTGATGGTGCTAATGCAAAGACTAAGAGGAAGATTACTCAAGAAATTTGTCTATATTATATTTTGCATTGAGTCTTATTTCGGATAGGGCCCGATGAATGGTGTACAAGAGGGAAGTTGGACTTGATCAAGAAAATTAACTAATTGAAGAATTCCACAATTATACATGTAGAATACACTTCTCTGGACAACTTACAATAAGAAGGATCTTTGATGTAGGTAATCATTGACCAATTATTATTAAATATTTTTATAACTGTTTTAAGACATGTGATGTTTTTCAATCACATGGAAATAGTAAAAATTCCTCAACTCCATTATGACCTATTATTCCACTTGGTCCCTTTGAAAAGTGGAGAATAGATATTGTAATCCTAATTCCAAATACCCCATGATAAAATAAGTATATTGTAGGTTCCATTAATTATTTAACCGAGTGGGTTAAAGTTATGCCATTGAAAACAACTTCCATGGATGAAGTGGCATGGTTCATGTATGAGCACATTGTCACAAAAATTGGTTGTCCATTAGAGATTGTAATAGATCAAGGAAGCCACTTTATTAATGAGTTGGTACAAGCACTTGTAAAAAAGTTTTCTATTGAGCACAAGAATGAAACAACTTACAAGCCAAGCAAAAATGGATAGGTGGAGTGAACAAATTATGTATTGTTCGACTCTAGCAAAAGATACAAATTTGAAGGTGCATAAGTGTGATAAAAGAATTCATGCATCATTGTGGGCATGTAGGCAAGCATCAAAGTCAACAACATGATACTCCCTATTTTAGTTGGCTTATGGTATTGATCTCATTCTTCCTATTGAATTTGATAATCACACTGTGAGAGTTATGGAAAATGAAAGGATGGATGAAAGTGATTCAATAAAAGAAATATTGGTACATCTTCATTTGTTAGAGGAAATGAGGGAAATAACGAAGGATACAAGCTATAAGAAGAAAATGAAGCAGGAGTACTTTGATCAAAATATCCTCTAGTCTCCATTTTAGGTGAATGACTTGGTCCTAGTATATGATTCTCGATACAAAAAGATGAGGCATAGAAAAATTCTTCCTAAATGGATGGGACCCTACAAAATAGTAGTTGTGCATGAAAATGGTACATATCACCTAGAGGAATTGGATGGTACTCCAATTAGAAAATGGGTCAACCATGACAAGTTAAATATTTTTCAGGCACCAGCTGTAGATTGTCCATAATAATCTACTCTGAGGACAAAGTAGAAGCTAGGGAGGGGAAAGATGTCAAGCACTAGAATTTTCCTCCATGATTTCTATTTCATTAATGTATGTATTATGAATAGGGTGTTATTAAGTATACTTAGTAGTAGTGTCTGATAGAAGATAACGATGCCATAAATAAAGTACAATATGGTAATAGTCAAAGTACAATAGGAATGTTGTAGTAACAGTCAATGGTAAAAAGTAAATATTTGTCATAAGTGGTCTAGGTAATGTTAAAAGGGTCAAAATTCAATAGGGTCTACATGATTTAGAATTAGAAATATTATATTTGTAATAATGACAAGGAGTGATGTCATAAATATTTTGAATATTTTATTTGTATAAAATCTAGAAAGGTGGAACCCATGTGAAATGATAAGGTTTATCCTATCCTGAAGGATAATCCTACATGTAAAGATAAGAGTTTATGTATGGAATATGATTAACTGAAGATATTTCCTATCCTATCTTATAGATAGGGTGGATAAGCCTAAAATTTCTATAAATAGAGAGGCCACCCCTCATTTAGCATAGAATAAAGGGTGAGAGTCAGTATGTGTAAAAAGGAGTCATTGTGAAGGTGTGTTAAGGAAGCCATCAAAAGGCGTAACTATGAAGTTTCTCTAGAATTATTGTTGGAAGGTGAGTGGATTTGGTAACACTCAAAGTAATTCATGGGTGAGATTGTAACAATATCATGTTAATAATATATGTTGCAGTTGTATTTCAAATTTTTCATCATTCCCTTATATCATAGTCTATGGTATTCTTGTGTTATGTTTGTTATTGTGCTTCTAAATTACTACCACCAAACCAAAGGATATGCATTGCTAAATAATCACATCATGAGGAGTTTCCGATGAAATATTATCATAGTGTCATCTTGGTGATGACAAGACTTTCTCCAATAGATGATAAGAAGAATGAACCATTATATGATTACTACCTAAGCCGACTCTTGAAAAAATAAAACTTCATTTAAGAAGAGTTAATGATACCTTCATGATGTATAATGTCAGACTCTTAGAATTTAATATAACTAAGAGGGTATATGATGAAGAAAAGCAATTAATCTCAACCTATGGCAGCTTGTTCATCCAGTTTAGAAGGTTTTCATATATCAGATTGGTTGGTTTTGAAGGTGCACCTAACAAGCTTCCTATGTATTGTAATGATAAGATAGTTCTTGTGGAGGTTTGTAGGCAACTTGATATGTTGCACAGAACATGCATGGATAAGAAAATCATAGGAATTCAATTCCCAATCACTTTGGGGAATTACACCTGTAGGAGACAACACTAGATGCACATAATGTAGAAAGGACCATTGTTGCATTCAAATTTTATACTTTTCAGAAGAGGTCCTACTTTGACATCAAAGGATTCATCTCTAAAAACCTTAGAATGGGTTTCTATCACTTACCCACCCTCTAAGACTATTGGAATTTTTGTTTATATGATTATGAGGCAAGAAGAATATACTTTGGTAGACTTACCTTGAGGAAGATAAAATATTTTGGAATTTTCAAGGTACCTTAAGACTTGTCGGATGATGATGATTAAGACTTACACTCTCTTGAACTTATAATAAATCTATCTAACACACACCCCCTTCTCACCATCAATTGGTTCCGAAGGAAAATGGATGATCTTCGAGGAGATAATAAAATTAGTCATGGTTAGGAGCAAAATATGGTTTGATAGAAAAATGAAAGCATACCGGACATGTATGATTCGGACCTCTTCTCATGGATCATCAACATCTCGGAGGATATTTTTACTTTAGTACTAGAAGTTTACACCCAATCAGCCCCTTCTCCCTTGGAATCCTCAACTTTGGTGTACTCTAAGAAATGGAAGGCTGAAAGAACTAAGAAGACAGAAGAAATAGTTGAAAAATAAGGTAAATAGTATCTTTCTCCAAATTCAATAGAAAAGATTCTTACATCCAAAAAATCATTGAACTCTTAGATGAAGAAGAAAAATGAACAAAGGAGCATTAGGAAAGAAACTATGAGAGAGGCACTGCCGAGAAAGAAGAAGAAGAAGGAGATAAATCGAAGAGAGATAAGAAATATTTTGAGGTAGTAAGTATTCCCAAGCCTAGTTCACCAACTAAAGAACTATCTTCTTCAAGTGCCGAAACACTTACCATGGAGGTATCCACTTGCCCAAACTCTTGTCTCCTTGAATACATTTACCATGGGCCCTCTTGTTTCTCCACCTTCTAATGAAACCTTCACATGGGTTTATCCCTTAATTGATAATAGCAAGAGGAAGGATTCCTACCAAATCATTACTCCTAAATTTGATGTTGTGGATGCTCATATTTGTAAAAAAATATTCCCTATACTAATAAATTCAAGACTTCTTCAATACTTGTATTTGATTCAAAAGGCCATCAATACTTGGAGATAACAAAGCCATAAGTGGAAAAAGATAAAAAGGATTTGATTATTATTTACTTGGAGCTGCTCAAGATTCCATTGGGTAAATCTACTCTGAGGGAGAGGTTTGTAACTTGAAATAAATAGTCTCCAAAGCCATTGAAAGGGCGGATAAGGGAAAGAAAACATAGGAACAAATTGAAGAAAAGGTACAAGACCTCTCCATTTTCATCAAATATTTCCTTACAAGTGAAAAGGTGTTTGATCCTTCCCCTCTAGCTTCAATGCCTCCTCCCATTGTCCTATCTAATGAAGAAGTACAAGATATCAAGGAAATCCATAAGCATGTTGCTTATGGAAAGGAAGTTGAAGCAATGGTCGAGGGAATGTTGTTTTCTGGCTTAAATTTAATTGAAGAAGCACAAAAATGTATGATAATATTTCTTTGATACATAAGAAGTTTGACTCAGTAATCATTGGCTATGAGAAAGAACTTAAATTATGGATAGAATGTATTCAAGACCTCAGACTCATGAGTGATACAAATGAGAAAATTCTTCTTGCACATAAGGTCTTTGATGATTCAAAGAACAATATTTCAAAGAAATGGATGTTCAGTGTGGAGTGGAAGATAAAGTGCTAGAAGAAGCAATTGATGAACTCAAAAACATGGTACAAAAGGGATAAGCATTCAAAACAACAATACTAGATGAATTTCAAGATCTTCATTTCCAATTCTATAAAGAGAATTCTACACAAAGACACACATTGTAGGATATTGAAGAAAATTTCAGGGCACTCATCAAGGAAGAGTTGTTCAAGCATGAAACTATGAGAAAGAGAAAAATGGATGAGATTAGTGCACTACATAATGTGGTCATTAAAAAAACCAAAGTATTGTCACAAAATGTAGATATGGGAAAGGAAATAGAAGACTCCTTAAGTAGTTGGACAAATGTAAATCAAACACCACCATTCCCAAAGGAATGAAGATTGTTGCACCACTGGTTAAATTCAAAATCATGTGCTCAAAGTGAATATCTGTAGTAGTGTCATCTTCAAGTGTTCCTTTTAGAAGTTCCCAAGATTTTCTTCATAGTTTTTGAAGTGTAAAGTTAGCTTTATTATTTTAAAAGATGTGAAATTATAAAAGATAATTAAAGTGTAAAAATTAATTAAGTGGAAGAAATTAATTAAATATAGTAAAACTAGGAGAAGTTGGTTACAACCACCTTTGTGCCTATATAAAGCCTTTCTTTCATTGTAAAGTGTTGTTGGATTTTGATGTTTCGAATGTAAAAAGATACATAAGTGCAAAGAATCAATACGAGAAGAAGTTTTATTCTCTCTATTTTCCTACATATTTTCCATTTTCTATTATTTAGCTTTGTGAATTTTGATTTGATATATTTGGATATGAAACTTTGTGTTCAATTTAGTTGATGTGATGGTGAGAAATTTTTGTCTACTGCATGTATGTTGTGTGTGTGTGTATGTGTGTGTGTGTGTGTGTGTGTGTGTGTGTGTGTGTGTGTGTGTGTGTGTGTGTGTGTGTGTGTGTGTGTGTGTGTGTGTGTGTGTGTGTGTGTGTGTGTGTGTGTTCACGTGTCCTTGAGATTTCACATATGTATAAGAAAGATATTAGTTTGGAATCTATATATATTTGAAAGTGATACGATAAACAATTAACAAATAAGGATTAAATAAGAGTTCGATAGATAAATCTCCTTGTCATATTTCAATCATTGTAATTGGTCTCGATCACTTTTACATCACAAAATAGAGATCCTGTATTAAAAGGATCTATACATGGAAAAAAATAGTGTGATATTAATAATTTGAATAAAAACGTGAGTGAATTTTTTTAGTTTCACAATAAATTACAACAAAAACATCATATAGAAATGATAATTTAATTATTTTTAAAAATGTCAACATAAAGAAATGACAATTAAGATGAAAAAGGTGTATATTTTAATAATAAAAAATTATATTTAGTTTTTATAAAATGACTATATATAAAAAACATTGTAGGGATCTTGCCCATATAATCAACTTGATATGATCAACTCGGTCAAGCTATATTATTAACTCGGTGAGCTATTTAAATTATTTAAATCATATTACTAACCAAATGCACTATAGCACATATTATAATCACTTTGCCATATCAAATAAGGGACTACAACCGAGCCGCTTTTGTATTGACCGAATCGCCAACCGTGCTCTGTGAGGGGCAACTAAAACAATAGGTGGTGTGACCTAAGTCACACAACAAAATCCGTGTGGGAAGGCTTATAGAGCCTTGTCATTGATGAGTTGTCCCCCATGTGGGAATAAACCCACATAGAAATAGAGGAAGGAAAGTTGACATGGGCCTTAGGATTGTTGCGAAATAGAGGGGCCCACTAGGAGGGATAATAAGAGGTCAGTAAGAGATCAGCTTACATGTGCCACTTGGCAAAAAAATAGGAGGGGTTCGCTGCAATAATTTTAAGGTTGGTTTTTAATTTAATATAATTTTTTAATATATTTTATATGTATTTTGGCTTGGTTTTTTTATATATATATATATATATATATATATATATTGTTGTCTAACAACTATACATAGTTTTATAAAGTATGAATACTATACAAATAAAATTCCAAATGAATTATTCAAAAATAAAAATATGATTTCATTTTTCGAAACAATGTAATAAGTATAATATTACTAGAAGACCATAATTTTCACATGACCAATGAAAAAATTCAAATGGCCTATTTTCCCAAATTTTGTTTGTTAGTGCAAAATCACAAAGACCTGAAATGAGTGGTCGTATCTACTTTTCTAAGGTAGGTTCATTTGGTGTGATTGCATAACATTGAACTTTCCCCAAGGTGTGGGACCTTGCAAAAGTGGGAAAGCTCTCCAGATTAAAGGTTGGTTCCTATTCCTAAACTACCTACCACGAGCTACTCCAGTGTAGGAAAACTAAATCTAACCTAATCTAACCATTCCAAGGAACCAAGGAGAGAGAAAGAGGAAAAATAAAATCCTACACTAAAGTGGTGATACACCAACAAAGGAAGTGAGATATTCTGTTGAGGGAGAAAGAAACAGAAAAAATGGAGATGAGGGAGGTCAGACAGAAGTAACACGGCCCAGATCTTCAAATTCACCATTAAACTCCATGAAACACAACATCCTACACCTGCAAATGTGAAATACATGCATAGAAAAACAAATCTGGAAGGAAGAGGCATGGAGAAACAACAAAATGATGTAAAGGGTTGAAGAACACCACAAAAACATGTTTTTATTGCTCTAAAAGGTGCACAGACCATTACATTTCTGAAATAGATGCATAAATACATTTTTAAGTGTGGGAGAAGGTTCACTACTCAAAAATGGCATCGAGAAACAAATTTGACATAGTTTTCTCTATGCCGAGAATGTCTCCCCTCTTTCAAAATGAGAACTGTTACAATATATAGAAAGAATGAGAGAGAGAGAGAAGACAGGAAAATTGAATCCTTCTCTAACCACCATGAGATATGCATCGAATCCCACTTTGAAAATTAAACCATTGAATATCAATTCCTTTACGCAAATCCACCCACAATATTTTGCTTCTGGTTCCCCAGAGTGGATCAACCAAATCGGATCTGGTAGTTGAAGAGCAAGAAGATCCTAAATTAAAGGCCTGAATACATTTTCTCCATTTTCACCAACCAGGTCCTGAAAAAATGATTTTTTATCTTTCCATAGCGCAAAGAACATCGAGATGCTTCCAACGGGTGTAAGATTTGTAATATTTAGAGCCCGAGTCAAAGATATTCCCTTTGAAGTTTGTATCGAATCTGTACAAATGGGTGGGAAAATAGTTTGAAAAATGGGTCCCCTTTAGATATGGGACACATGGCAGCTAGATTAGGGAAAAAATCAGGTTCACGGGTCCGTAATTTATCCTTTTCCCTTTTTCGCAAAAAACGTAAAACTCAAAAAACCCCTATGTGGCCCCTCTACTCCGCTTGGACATGTGGCACTCTTTGGTTGGTTGGGGAGATGTGCTTCCATCTTTTCCTTTGTGCCCTTTTTGAAAAAAGGAAAATTTTCACCTTTTCCTTCAACTCCCCACTTTGGCTTTGACTTGGGCTCAAACACTGACTTTTTCCCTTGGGTGGAGTTGCGGCCTATTTTGTGACTTTTGGCTAAGTCTTTTGCTTGGTGGGGCATATCTCTTGACCTAGGACATGTGGAAGCCTGGTGCTTGTTCGAGCCTCTCCTTTTGGATTTCAACTTTGGAGAAGTGTTGTGCTGACACATGGCTCTCTCCACTATCTCCTCCATACTTAGTCGATTTTTGGACTCTTTTTGAATTGTTTTGAGCCCGAAGACTTTGAATCTTCACCACTTCTTCTTCTCGAGCCTCTGGTTCTTCTAACACTGCTTGGCCTCCTTCCCTAACCCTTCCTTTTTTATTTTAGATCCTTCCTGAGTCTGTCAAATAGATTTAAGACACAGATTCATGTGATAGAGTCATTTCTTCTCTTTCTTCTCACACAGGTCATTTAAACTTTCACAGCCCCATCATTCCATTGTAGAGTCCCTCTGCAACTAGTTTGTAAGATTTAAATGTGTTTTCTTATTCTTTCCATGTGGGGTCGTGGCTGATCCAATATTTTTCCTAGGGGTGAAATATGGATAAAAATTTGGCGACTCACGGGGACATCTACCTACTAGATGAAGAGACCAGTGGCCTTGAAGCATCCATTGGGCATGGAGTCTAGCTTGATAAACATGAAACTGATCTGAACTTTTGAAGATTTGATCCCTGAGCCACTATGAGCCTGACTGTATGCCTTTTCTATGTTTTTTCTTACCCTGAGTCTACACTCTCAATTTTCATAAGGAAATCTTGAAAATGGAATTTTTGAGAGTAGAAAATTGTTTTAACTCTGGGGCTTTCATCTGTCCCTAAAATGGACTATTTTGAAATGAATTTAGTTGCTTTACATTTTTTTTTCTTTGAAGATGGAAACTATTACAGGTAACTATGAGTTTCCCTGCTATGAATACTGAAGAGCCTGGCTTTATGCACCTTTGGAGCAATGTGAACAAAACTTATATACAGAGACCAAATCATACATGCCTCAAATGAGACATGCAGAGTGTGCATAAGCACTTCTTTTGTTGAAATCAAAATCTACTCCTACTCCTAAACTAACTAGAGGGAAAGAATGCTAAACAAATCCTGCAACTGGTAGAGAGAAGTAGCTTCCTTTTCTTGAGAGAGGCAGCCATGCAAATGGTTTGACACTAAATATAGCTTTACTGTATGAGTGAAAAACTAGCTATAAGCCTGTCCTCCACCCAAATCATCAAGGTATCAACATTAATGGAAAATACCTCCTCAAGATGACTGCATTGACTCCTGAGGTATTGATGGTGACCCTTGGTACTTTGGTACTCATCCTCATGCCCTGAAGTAGGCATGACTAGTTTTGGCTTCTCCCTTGGCTCCAATGAAGCCAAGTACCTGATTGGGTGAGGTCTGATCCTTTGGATGTGCCCATAACTCTGAATTTCTACTCCAAGAATGGAGTCTTCTTGTAGACCTTCTTGAATGGATGGTGTGGAAGCAATGGTGGAAATTTTCTGCCCTTTCTCTTCTTTCTTTTGTGAAGAGCATGGAAGGTTTAAATCTCCCAAACTTGATTCCAAAGAGCTGCCATAATATGCAGGTTGTTGCAATTGAAAGTTATCCTCCATGACAATAGGCTCATGTGCTTGGAAGGTGGATGATGAAGGAGAAAACAATAGAAACTCAACTGGTTCTTCTCCATCAAAACAGTCCTCCAAAATAGACAAATACATTACCTCATTGTCGTCCTGCTACAAATGTTCAACCTCTTTCATGGTGTCTTCTTGACCTATAATTTTTTCACCATGTTTTCCTCCATTCTCCAACATTGAGTTTGAAAGATCGAACTCTTCTTCAACATTAGAGTTCGAGAGAGATAAGGTGAGAGGAAGAACTGAAGGTTCTTCTATGGCCTATTTTGTGCTCAAAGCTTCTGGATCTACATTTTTCTCCTTCACAGCTAGAATGCACTTCTCTTCTTTTGGATTTGGAGCAGATTTTCTTTCTTCTGCTGCTTGAAGACAATCTCACCCTTGAGTAACCTCTTCCTCTAGCATGGAGTTTGACAAGTCAAACTCTTCAATCTGTTGCTCTAGAGGACTAGTTGGGACTGCAAGATCTCTTTCAGAGTTTTCCTCCATGATGGATTCATCAACCAAATCAAGGCCCTTCAATGAAAGCAAGGAATCTCCAATGATGCTTTCTTCTTCTGCTGCTACAAACTCTGATTTGATTTCTTCCATCTACTCCTCTTCAATGGGACTTAGAGTTGATTGTTCATCTTCTTCCATGGCTGATTGTGTAACTTGAATTGGATCAGTACTTTCTTCAAATAGAGTGCCAACGTGGACACTACATTCTGAGAAAATTGATGACTGATCTTCTTTCTCTTGTTCTTGCTCTTCTCCTACTGCAAACTCAACCTCAGCCACCACTGGCTCTTCAACCTTGACCTCCTCTATTGGTTTGACCATCAAAGGGATCTTTGTAAGCCCAAATTTGGTAGCCCAACTCTTCATATTGTCTGTCATTTCTTCTCTGTTGGGATCCTCTTCTTGTTGTTCTCTTTGATTGGATTCTTGAGTCTTTTCCCAACATGGACTTGGGAGAGCAAAAGGAGTGGCAGGTTGGGGTTCAACCAGTTTTGCAATTGTTTGTGGTGTGGAGGGAGGAGATGAAACTTCTTGTTTCTTTGGAGGGAATGACTACTTGGGAAAGGAAAGGGGAGAAGAAATGAAATGGGGTGGAAGACTAGGGAATGGAGAAATGGAATCAACACTTGGGGCAACAACTGGGAAGCTTGGAAATTAGAGCTTGGGTTGAGATGGTGCTACTTGAGAAAGAGAAAAAGAAAAGCTATGAGATGTTGGACTTACCCATTGACGAGGTTGTCTTGACTCCAAATCATAAGCCCCGATCTCCTCAGTCCATTGTGTAAGTTGGGGCAGCATTTCAACCATGAAGTCAAGCTTCTCTTGAAGGTTGTAATGTCTTGGAAAAGGGCCTTCCCATGGACAAGGTGCCCTACAACCAATCTTGAATGCCTTCATTTGTGCTATGCCCCTTGACTAAACCATGTCAGCCTCCATTTTTGGATCTTCTCTAGTAAACTAGCATTCTCCACATAGCTGTCACCATTGTATGTGTCCCCTTGTTCTTGATAAGCTCCATGGCCAAACTAATTTTGACTCTGCTCATATAGGTAAGCATAATGATCCTAGATCTGATTATAATGCTGATTTGGAGGAGTTTGGAAATGCATTAGAGGTGGATTACATTGTTGTAAGTGTGAGTTCCATGAAGGGAATGAAGTCATGATTGCACAACCTCATGGAATGGGAGAAAATGAAAGAGATGGAAGAAGAAAATGGATGAAAATGAGTGGAAATGGATGGAAAAGGTTTATAACTTAGAGAATGGGTTTTTGACTAGATGGAGTCACCATATGCTTGCATGTGCCTCAAAAGGCTGAATCCCACCAAGAACACATCAACTTGATGAAATAAAGTGAAGACCTCTTGTCCCACCGGGCATGCCAAAACTATTAGTGTGAAATCATAACACCCCCAAATGAGTGGTTGGATCTAATTTTCTAAGGTAGATTCATTTGGTGTGATTGCATAACATTGAACTTTCCCCAAGGTGTGGGACCTTTCAAAAGTGGGAAATCTCTCCAGATTAAAGGTTGGTTCCTATTCCTAAACTACCTGCCATGAGCTACTCTAGTGTAGGAAAACTAAATCTAACCTAATCTAACCATTCTAAGGAACCAAGGAGAGAGAAAGAGGGAAAAATAGAGCCTACACTAAAGTGGTGATACACCAATAAAGGAAGTGAGATATTCTGTTGAGGAAGAAAGAAACAAAAAAATTGAGATGAGGGAGGTCAGACAAAAGTAACATGGCCTAGATCTTCAAATTCACCATTAAAATCCATGAAACACAACATCCTGCACCTACAAATGTGAAATACATGCACAGAAAAACAAATCTAGAAGGGAGAGGCACGGAGAAACAACAAAATGATGCAAAGGGTTGAAGAACACCACAAAAACACATTTTTATTGCTCTAAAAGGTGCACAAACCATTACATTTTTGGAATAGAGGTATAAATACATTTTCCAGGCATGGGAGAAGGTTCACTACTCAAAAATGGCATCGAGAAACAAATTTGACAGAGTTTCTCTATGCCCAGAATGTCTCTCCTTTTCCAAAATGAGAAGTGTTACAATATATAGAAAGAATAAGAGAGAGAGAAGAGGGAAAAATCAAATCCTGCTCCAACCACCATGAGATACGCATCGAATCCCACTTTGAAATTTCAACCACTGAATATCAATGCCTTCTACAAATCTACCCACAATATGTCACTTCTGGTTCCCTAGTGGATCGAATCGAATCGGATCTGGTAGTTGAAGAGCAAGAAGATCTTACATTAAAGGCCCAAAGATGTTTTCTCCATTTTCACCTACCAGGTCCCAAAAAATGATTTTTATATTTCCATGGCATAGAGGACGTCGAGACGCTTCCAACAGTGTCAGATTTGCAATATTTCGAGCCCTAAGTCGAAAGATATGCCCCTTCGAAGTTTGTATCGAATCCATACAAATGGGTGGGAAAATAGTTTGAAAAATGGGTCCCCTTTTGATATGGGACACATGGCAGCTATATTAGGGAAAAAATTGGGTTTGTGGATCCGTAATTTATGATTTTCCATTTTTCCGCAAAAAACTAAAAACTCAAAAAAACCCGTGGCCCTGCTGTTCACTTGGACACGTGGCACTCTTTGGTTGGCTAGGGAGATGCACTTCCATCTTTTCCTTTGTGCCCTTTTTGAAAAAGGAAAAATTTCACCTTTTCCTCCGACTCCCCGCTTTGGCTTTGACTCGGCTCAAACGCTGACTTTTCCCTTGAGCGGGGCCTATTTTGTGACTTTTGGCTAAGTCTTTTACTTTATGGGGCATATCTCTTGACCTGGGACATGTGGCGAGATGGTGCTTGTTCAAGCCTCTCCTTTTGGATTTCAACTTTGGAGAAGTGCCGCACTGACATGTGGCTCTCTCCACTGTCTCCTCCATACTTAGTCAATTTTTGACTCTTTCTGAACTATTTTGAGCCTAAAGACTTCAAATCTTCACCACTTCTTCTTCTCGAGCCTCTGGTTCTTCTGACACTACTTGGCCTCCTTCCCCGACCCTTCCTTTTTTATTTTAGATCCTACTCGAGTCTGTCAAATATATTTAAGACACATATTCACGTGACAGAGTTGTTTCTTCTCTTTCTTCTCACATAGGGTTGTTTAAACTTTTACAGGCCCTGCCATTCCATTGTAGAGTCCCTCTGCAACCAGTTTGTAAGATTTAAACATTTTTTCTTTATGATTCTTTCGAGCGGGTCATGGCCGATCCAATATTTTTCCCAAGGGTCAAATATGGATAACATTGTCTCCTATTTATTTTATTTTTCACTTGGAATTTTTTACTTGTTTTATTGAATTTGTGCATACATTATAAAGGATATAAAATATTTCAAAAATATTTAATAGTTCTTACTTTGGTTTTGCAATCAGTTGAATAATTCAAATGATTTTATTTTATGCAGAGACTCCAAATATCTTCCACCTTGTTCAATTAACATTCGAAGAGGGAGGGGAAGGGGTTATATAATAGTTCACCCCAACTACCTAAGTTCTGAAGGTTACATCCTTTCATTTAATAAGTTAGGTGGTTAGATTAAATATAATTATCTTGCTCTGATACCATGTTAGGGCCAAGATATTAAATGACATAACATTAAATATTATTTAAAAATTATAACATAACACTACAATAAATGAAATAACTTAAAAAATAAATGAGTGAACACATTGACACATGATTTAATGTGGAAAACCCGTAAATGGGTAAAAAACCATGAAGAATATTCCACTAATATGAGAAACATTTATTTTACAATTCAGTAACTCCTCCCTCCTACCCCATGTTTTACCTATGATCAATAATGATTCATGTGATTATTTTGAATACATTTCAAATATGACCCATAGTCATATATAAATAACCCAAAGGGTTATGTCTATTAAGTGACGAGGCACACCATGATTTTAGTTAATAGTTATTTAATTTAATAACTAAAAAAACCTAATCTATAGTTTATAATTAAATAATAATAATATAAATATTCTATATTATTTAAATATAAACTAAACATTATGATGCATTTAATATTATAGTTCTAATATTTGCATGATCTGCACATTATGTACTCTAGGAAAATTCATTGTTCAAGAGAGGGATTGATGGAAGATTTCTCAGATGTGTGGATTGGGAGTAGCAGAAAATATTATTAAGGGCTTTCCATGATCAAGCACGTGGAGGCCATTTTTCATTTTTAGTAACAACTCATAAAATTCTTCGTGTAGGCTACTATTGGAATACACTTTTCAAGGATGCAAAAAGTGGGTCTCAAAGTGTGAAGCTTGTCAAAATTTTGTGGGAAGACCCAAGTTGGCCACATTGCCTCTTAAACCAACGGTTATTAAAGATACCTTTTAGTAACGAGGGCTGGATTTTATAGAATATTACCTCAAGTATAGGGCACACACATGTTTTGAACACCACTGACTATTTCAAAAAGTTGGTAGAAGCCATTCTATTTCAAAGAACCTTCTAAAGTAGTATGTGATTTCATCAAAGAAAACATCTTGGTTAGGTTTGGGATTCCAAATAAAATTGTCATAGATAATGCCCCAATTTTTCCTCACATGAGCTGATTGATTTTTCTATGGATATGGAATCTCCCTTGAACATTCTTCTGATTACTATCCACAAGGAATAGATAGACATAAAAAACTAATAAAAATATGGTGACAATCATTAGTGAAATTTTTGATGAATCCTAAAGGAACAGGCATAAGAAAATATATGATGCTCTTTGGGTAGATAGAATGACACCAAAGAGAGCTATTGGAATGTCTCCTTTCCAATTGGTATATGGAACAAAATCTCAATTTCTAGTAATAGTGGAATTTCCTACACTACATTTGGTAAAAGCTATTGAAGATGAGGAGTTCACCAGTGCCATGGAGAAAAGAGTGATGTACCTACAAAAATTGGATGAAGATAGGTTATAGGTGGTTGATAGAATTTTTACTCACCAAAGAGAAGGTGAAATAATTATTTGATAAGAAAGCTATATCTAAGGAATTCCAAGTTGAAGAAGTTGTCCTACTATGGGAAAAAATATGAGAACCTCAAGGAAGTCATGGTAAGTTCGATTCTCTTTGGCTTGGTCCTTTCAAAATCAGACATTTTTCTGGTGAAAATTCTTATTACTTGAGCTATATGGATGGAACTTCACTTCCATTACCATATAGTGGTCAATATTTGAAATTGTTTCATCATAGGTGAACAAATAGTCCTTTGTAAATATTCTTGTAGAGTATTTGTTTTTGGTTTTTCTTATGTTTTTGTTCCTATGTATTTTGTATTTCCTTGTTATATGTATCTCTCTCAATGGATAAAACAATTGTCATGTAGCTAGATATTTAGGGTCCTTTGTTCTATCTTGTTTTCACTATGTGTATAATCAATCCAATACCTAGAAAGAGCCAGTTGTTGTCACTTACCTAGAAAAGGCATGTAATTTTTCAAAAAAATTAGTAAGGTAACTTATGTGACAAATGTTTTTTCCTTTTGAAGTCCTATGGAAGAGAAAGAATCCCAAAATTTATTCATTTTGAGTAATTTGAGTTTTTGATCCTTTCCTTTGCATTGTGGAAAAATTGGGTTTTGGACCACTCATGTCCCTAGTTCCTTTGGGCCACAATTTCTCCACATCCCTACCCTTACCACACTTCATTGAGTCTTTAGTTGTGGTTTTGGTGTTCCTTAGTGAAATTTTTGTTTTCAATCTTAGTTCTCTACACCCTTTTGTTTCCTCATCTTACCTTGCTTTAGATTCACCCTTTATATTCTTGAATTTGTGGATTCTTTGAGATCTCATGGTCCTTATGCTTCCCAGATTCATTTCCTCACATTCATAATTCTCCACTCATTGTCCATCCACAAAGTTTTCATTAAAATTGGCTAAGTATTCATTTTATTATGGATGTTGATGGTTTTGGAGAACTCATGTCCCCATGTCCCATAGCACTTGTGTTTTTCACCGGCCCATTCTCTTGAACACACTTGGTTTTATTTGTTCTATGGGATTGTTTTTATTTTTAAGGAACTTATGTCCTATGTGCACCTAGCCTTTTTCTCCACCACAAGCCCACCTTGTCCTCACACTAAAGCTTTCCTATAATTTGTGGACATTTCAGAGTTTTTCATCCCTTATGTCCTTCATTTCCTTGGGCCTCTTGTTCTTTACATCTCTATCATAACCAAAAAAAAGGGAAAAGTAGGTAAATTTTTCTACGGGATACTCTTTCTTCACAACATACTTGTACTTTCCCTATTTATTTATATAAGACTCAACTTTGAAACTCAATTTTGAACAAAAAATATAAAAGGGTAAAATGGGTATCCATTTTTATCATATCAAATCAATAAATTTTTCCACTAAGCACTCTGTGCATCTCCCATTCCCATGCCCTAAATTCATTATAGTTGTAAACTAGAAATTTTCAAAAGGAAAATTTGAAAATTCAAACTTCGTGATGTGATCTAGAGAGGAGAGCCTTTATTCTTATAGCTAAGGTGAATAGTTTTTAAGCTCCTACAAGGGTTTTGGTGTCAAATTTATTTTGTGCCCTATCATACTAATTTTCTTCAAAACCTTTTTTGAGTTTGAGTCCCTTCCTCTAGTTTTTGCATCCTAATCTAGCCATCATGAAGTATCATTACGGGGTTATGAACAATTATCTTCTCTTGAGACCTCAGTGCAAAACATTGGAGACAATGATGTTTGTCATATAGACCTAAACAAGTTTTGGGCATGTATCTCGAGATGTAACCCCACTCCAATAGCTCAATGTATAAAATACAGTGGGATTTCTCATGTTGGCACCTTCCCTATCTCAATACTAATGTCTAGACAACATTTTATCTTGTGCTTCTTGTTTTGACCCAGATGCAAAAGAAATTAGAGATCCTCAAGGAAAAGTGATTTCTAAACTAGATGTTAATTGCATAAATGCTTCCTTCAAAATCCTTGTTGTTGAAAATTCCAATAATCTCACTAGGGCACATGCTCAATTTATTGTTAAGAAGGATAAGGAAAAGTATAAAACAATGATTGCAAAGTATTGGTTCAAAGTTCCAAAGAAAGGAGCATCCATGATTTCCTAAAGTTATGTGCTGATTTTAAAGAAGAGTTGTTTGATGTAATCACTCTTGTTGTCCTTAATCATGGGCCTTCCTTCAACCAATGATTTTTAGTTTTGGATGTGCCCTTACATAAACATTATTTTTGAAGGGAAGTAAAACATTAACTGGGGAGAGATAATTTGTGAAAACCTCGGTGAGCAATTAGAAAATGCACAATAGATAAACTATTTTTACATGACTTCATATCTAATGTATACCATTACAACATACATAGATTCTGGTTGAGAATTTCTCTAGTGGATGATAAGTATAACAAACCAATATATGAATACTACCCATAAATGACTCTTGAAAATAACATACATCATTTCCGAAGATTTAATGATTCCTTCATAATGTACATTTTCAGACTCTTGGAAGTTAATACAAATGAGAGGGTATATGTTGAAGGAAATAAATCAATCTCAACCTATGACAACCTATTCATCTAGTTAGGAAGGTTTTCATATATCATATTGGATTGTTTTGAAGGTGCACCTAACAAGATTCCTATGTATGTAATGATAAGATAGTTATTGTGGAGCTTTGTAGTAAACTTGATATGTTTCACAAAACATACAATGCTAATAAAATAATAGGCATTAAATTCCCAATCACTTTGGGGAATTACACCTGCAGGACAAAACTAGATGCACATAATGTAGAAAGGACCATTGTCATGCATCAACTTTTATACTTCTCAAAAGACGTCATGATTTGAAATCAAAGGATTCATCTCTAAAACCTTAGAATGGGTTTCTATCACTTTCCTACCCTAGAAGACTATTGGGAAGATTGTACAAGATGATTATGAGGTAATAAGAATACTTTAACATACTTACCTTTGACATATATAATATTTTGGAATTTACAAGGTACCATAAGAATTTCTAAAAAGATAATGAATACTTACACTCTTGAGTATAATAAATATATTTGGCATACATCCCTTCTCATGATCAATTTGTTCCATAAGGAAAAGTATTATCTTCAAAAGATAATAAACATAGTCATGGTTAGGACCAAAATCATGTTTGATAGAAAATGAAAGCATACAAGAAATGTATGATTCAGTCCTCTTCTCATGGAACATCAACATCTCGGAGGGAGATTGCTACTTTAGTACCAAAATTTCACACCCAATCAGCCCCTTCTCCCTTGCAATCCTCAACTTTGGTGTAATCTAAGAAAGGGAAGGCTGAAATAATTGAGAAGGAAGAAGAAAGAGTTGAAAAAGAAGGTAAACAATATCTTTCTCCAAAGTGAACAAAAAATATTCCAAGAGCTGAAAAATAATTGAAATCTCGAGAGGAAGAAGAAAAAGGAATAGGGAGCATTAGGAAAGCAACTGTGAGGGAGGAATTACTGAGAAAGAAGAAGAAAAAGGAGATAAAGTGAAGAGAGATAACATAGATTTTGAGGTAGTAAGTATTCCCAAGCCTAGTTCACCAAATAAAGAACTATCTTCTTCAATTGCTAGAACACGTACCACGGAGGTATCCATCACCTAAACTCTTGGCTCCTTGAATACACTTGACTTGGGCCCTCTTTTTGCTCCACCTTCCAATGACACCTTCACATGGGTCTAGGCCTTAATTGATAATAGGAAGAGGAAGGATTCCTTCCAAATCATTACTCCTAAATTTGATGTTTTTAACTAATATTTTGGGTAAAACACCTAATACCTCTACTAAGAAAGCCAAGACTGATTCAATACTAGTATCTCGATTCAAAATGCCAATATTACGTGGAGATAGAAAATACAAGAGTGAAAATATATGAAAAATATTTGACTATTGCTGACTTGGAGCTGACCAAGATTCCATTGGGTGAATCTACTCCTAATGTAGAGGTTCATAAATTGAATGAAAAATTCTCCAAAGTCATTGAAAGGGTGGAGAAGGGAAAAAAACATAAGAACAACTTGAAGATCAGTACAAGCCTTTTCTAGTTTCATCAAATCCCTCCTTGTAAGTGAAAAGTTGCTTAATCTTAACCCTCTAACTTTAATGCCTCCTCCCACTGTTCTGTCTGATGAAGAAGTAAAAGCTATCAAGGAAATCCATAAGCATGTTGCTTATGGAAAGGTAGTTGAATAAAGGGTTGATGGAATGTTGTTTTCCAACTTAAATTTCATTGAAAGAAGAAAAAATATCTAAGACAATATTTATTTGATATAGAAGAAGTTTGGATCAGTAATCATTGGCTCGAGAAAAAAATTAAATTATGGATAGAATGTATCCAAGACCTCAAACTCATAAATGATACAGATGTGAAAATTATTCTTCAGTGCACATATGGTATTTGATGATATAAAAATAACAATCTTTCCAAGAAATGGATGTTCAGGTGTGGAGTGGAAGATAAAAGTGCTAGAAAAAGTAATTGATGAACTCAAAAACATGGTGTAAAAGGTATAAGCATTCAAAGAGACAATATTGGTTGAATTACAAGATCTTCGATGCCAATTTTATAAAGATAACTCTACGTAAAGAAACACACATTAGGATATTAAAGTAAATTTCAGGGCACTCATCAAGGAAGACTTTTTCAAGTCTAAAATTGTGAGCAAAGAGAAAATGGATGAGATCAGTGCACTATATAATGTGGTCATAAAATAAACCAAAGGCTTGTTGCAAAATGCAGATATGGGAAATGAAATGGAAGAATCCTTAAGAAACTGGAAAAATGTAATAGAAAATACCACCATTCCCAAAGTCATGGAAATTTTTGGAGCCCTGGCTAAATTTATAAATCACGTGCTCAAAGTGAATATTGTAGTAGTGTCATCTTCAAGTGTTCCTTCTCCAAGTTCCTAATATTTTATTCCTAGTTTTTGAAGTTTAAAGTTAGCTTTATTATTCTAAAAATGTGAAATTGTAAAATCTAATTAAAGTGTAAAACATTAATTAAGTGGAAGTACTTAATTAAAGATTATAAAACTAGGAGAAGTTGGTTATAACCACCTTTGTGCCTATATAATGCCTTTCTTTCATTGTAAAGTGTTGTTGGAATTTGATGGTTTGAATGTAAAAAGATACATAACTACAAATAATAAATACAAAAGAAGTTATCTTCTCTCTTTTCATGCTTTTTTCTATTTTGTGTTCTTCAACCTAAGAATGTGGATTTGATATATTTAGATATGAAACTTTATGTTCAATTCAGTTGATGTGATGATGAGAAATTTTTTCTATTGCTTATATGTCATGTATTCAAATATATATAGGTTTATGTGACCTTTAGATTTCATGTATACATAAGTAGGATATTATTTTACAATCTATATATTTGAAAGTGTTGTTTTTTTCATTCCTCAAATCATTAATTCTTCTACCTATTTTTTATTTTGTATTTAGAATGACTAAACATGGATACATTTAATACATGAAAATCCACATTTCAATATTAATCAACTGTATATTTATAAATAAGTAGGTTTTTATTTTATTTGGTTAATAAGGGAACTTGTGCCATAAAGAGGAGGGACTTCTGTCCCTTGAACTATTTTCTAAAGTTGGGATACAAATTTTCAAACCAACAGAGGTAAACTATGAAAACTCTATACACATGCTGAGAATTCCTTGAAGGCTTATTCAAAATTCTTCAAGAATCTAAGAGATACTCTTGCATCAGCTTCTAATTATTATTTATAGAAATATCATGATATTCACCTTGTACCTATTTCTATTTCAAAGTCTAGAGTTGGTTCTTTAAGAGATTATATTGATTATTTTTTGTAGGATCATATATACTTACAAGATCAACTCCATTGGGAGGTTTTGTTACTAAAATTTTATCTATTTGTGGAATTTAGAGTTTGTTCTTCTACTTTATATGTATTTTCTCTACCACAACATGCTTATTTGGTGACACTATATGCACTTCCTAAATCCTATGATTTACCTCTATCAACATTCATGGTGAAACCTTCTACAAGAGTAATTTGTTTTTAGTTCAACTCTCATATCCATTTTGGGAGCCATGTTGAGTCCTATTTTGTATTTGATTTAATTTATGTATACTTGTCATAGTTTATAATTGGATTTTTTTGAGAAACATATAACGATATTTTTCATTATATATGTCTTTGATCTACAATATTTTATTAAAACATATAACAATACTTATTAGGATGTAGTATTCATTGATTCCTTTATCAATAGTATGATTCTTTATCTATGAGATTGGATTCATACTTTATACCCTTATACCAATATTCTAATCCCATGTGCGCCAACCTATCACCCAAGCGGCTGCTGGCCAGGTGCTCACCCGAGGCATGCGCAGGTGCCGAGTCTCTCTTTATGTGAGTCTTGTGAGAATGCATCATCTTATGACAAATAATCAAATGCAGAAGAATAGAAAAGAACTATACAACATTCTAAGAACCTAGAACGAGTTGTCATCTCATTGCATCCAGAAAAGAGTAATAGCAAACAACATATGAAAATGGTTCATACATAAAGGAAATGCATAAGGAATATACTCATGAACACGTATATGGTTTATAATAGAGCCTTATATTCATATCAACATGTTTAAGTACCACATTACATTCCATGAAACCATTACAGACCTTCATATTACAATGCAGAGCCAAGTCATGCATCGAACCGCACTATATTCACAACATTACAAAATAGTTACGGCATACATCCATCTAAATGTGCCATCACTCCCAAAGTTATCCTAATCCCTAACCCCTAGAACCCTCCATTATATTTCTACAGAGCTTCACCTCTCTTCAAATTTTTCTTTTCTTCTATTGGGTGCTTGTATTTATAACCTTAGCAACCACCGCCATGCCTTTATGAAGTTATAGATCAATTGCCAAGTGTCGAAGTGGTCCTCCATGGGAGTATGCCTTCTTAGATTCGAGCTCTCCACTCTTTGCAATGATTCCTTATGGAACCTTCCATCCCATGCTTGGAATATTTCCTTTTTGATCCCACAAAACATACCGGGATGACAACTAATCCACAAGGATCACACTTTTCTGTACTGTCTTGCTTTTGGGACGCTAGATGCGGCTAAGTCCAAAACCTATTATGGATTGCATGTGCATGCATCATATGTTCTACAAAACACAACTATAACCCTTCCCTTTGTGCCTTTAACATGTGTGCCCTTATTTAACTAGGTCTCACACACCCATGTGCCTTCTCATTCTTAGCCAATATTTCGGGGCCCAACATCACCCTACACTATGCCTCGCTTTTGCGTCCTCAAAAACAATCTTCAAATAATAAATAATGGAGGGCTCTTACAAATGGTTAGAATGGAAGAATAAAGGAATGAATAAAATAGGGAAAGAATTAAATAATTGTGAACTTTTTTATCGCTTGAGGAGAGGGAAATCCTTCCCTAATTCTTCTTCTAACTTTCCCCAAGGGTTGACCTTGTTCATGAGCTTGTTAACAGAGGTCACCCACCAGGGCACTTACCTCCTCAAAGCTTAGCCCTTCTCCTTGGCGTTCATTGTTTCCATGATCCCCTCC
The DNA here is from genome assembly GCA_018340775.1 of Taxus wallichiana var. yunnanensis. NCBI lineage: Eukaryota > Viridiplantae > Streptophyta > Pinopsida > Cupressales > Taxaceae > Taxus > Taxus wallichiana. The sequence goes on from CM031238.1 coordinate 616,752,071, forward strand.
AATTTTTTTCCCAAATCCTCGAGTGCATCCATCCTCCAAGTGATTTAGGGGTATAATTCTTTTATCCAGTTCTTGATTGATCCCCGCAAGGTCTCAATGGCCTCTAATTTCTTTTCCACTTTGGTAAGGATTTTTCTCACTAAGCCCTATTCCCTTATTATTTTCTTGGAAATCCTTGAGTTCTACTTCATGGGTGGTAACCAAGATACTTGCCACTCTATCCCTATCTATGTAATTATCATAGGCAGCCTCAACAACTTGCACGGTGGCTTTTACATCAGCGAGGATCTTGTTGTAACAAGCAACAATTTCTATAACATTTATCTTATCCTATTTATCTTGGCACTTTAACGCCTCTTCTATTTATTCTAAGGAAAGTGGTCGCCTCTCCATAGTGAGTATGTAGGTCAAGTCCTCTAGGCACTGTAAGGTTGATCCATATTTTTGCATGGGTGTTGATGAGTCTTGATTCTTCAAGACAATGGCATCTGTGATCATCTCTATTTTCTTATATACCTTACACACCCTTGCCTTCTCATCTTTTAACTCACACCTTAACTGAGCATTGATTAAATCCTCCTACTTTAGGTCCTTTCTTTTCTTAAGGAGATCCTCCTCATTTTTCTCCAGCTCTACCTCTAGGAACTTCACCCTATCATTTCTTCCGAAGATTCTGGCTTCAACCTCAACTAAAAATTTGTTGAGCGCATTGCATATTTTCTCATCTGATAATTGTTGAGCATTCACCAAGGGGTTTATTCCTTTTTTTAGTACCTTCATCAATTCTCCTTGGCTTATTTCAAATTTGGGCTCATCAATGTGGGACTCAAATTCCCATGATAGCATTTTCCTCATCCGAGGGTATGCACCTTCCTCATCAAATGAAGCCATGGCCAAGAGTTGTTCCATTAGTATGGTGCTCTAAAAGCACGTGCACAACATTTTTTTCAGTATCATCGATGTAGCCCATTCCCGACCTTTTATACTTTTTAATCTTCCTCCCTATGCATGTGGCCCTTGGAAATCTTATAGCCAAACTGGGATCCCCCTATGCTGCCATATTATTTTCCTACACTTTCCTCCTCAACTTCCTTCAACACCTCATTTGCATGTCACAGTTCTCCGCCTCTTGTTCCACCAACTTATTGATAATTCCTTCCACTTCTCTCTCTGCGGCCTCTTCTATTTGTTCCTTTTTGAGGCTTGGGGTCCTTTGATCCTTTGTATTTACTTCTCTTCTCATCCCCTTGCCTTAAGCCTCAACTTCTTCTTCATCATTCTTCTCCTCATCCTCTTTGTTATACTCATCATCCCCTTCTTCCTCATTATCTTACACCCCATATATTGGATGGTCTTCACCTCATTTAGGCTTGTCATCATCATCCTTGTCACTGATGTAGGCATATAGACTCTCTGTTTATTCTGATTTTTCCTCATCCGTCATCTTCTCGCTTCTTCCTCACTTTGGGATTCTAGTATAAGGGATTCTTCTTTTCAAAGCAAAACTTTTTCTTTCAAACAACCCAACGACCACCAATAATTCACCTTGACAGTGATCTCTTAATTAGAAATTCATCATGGGTGAGATGATCTTTGTGCTCCAATGCCTCTTCTTCTAGGGTATTTTCCTTGATAGGATAATTCTTTCTCCACATGTAAGTACTAGGCTTAGCGCTTGCTTCTCGGTGTGCCCACCGATTATGTGGTTTGAACACTTGGTGCCTTATTCTCTTACACCTCTTCTCTTTCTCTCTTCCTTGGCATGGCTTTCTTCCTTCTTGTAGGGTCTTCAGGAATGGAGAAATCATTCTCTAAGTAAGTGCACTTTTCAAACTTTTTCCTTATGTGGAGATACACCCCACCAAATTGCAGATCCTCCCTACAATCGACAACATTAAAGGATTCATCATTTTTACTTCATGGGAGACATATTTCTCCACATATGTGCACTTATTTGGGTATACGAGATTCCAATGCAGATCATGGTTATCTAGATCTACCTCACTAAGGTTGAACCTTAGTCTCTTGGCCTCCTTGAACTGATTGACTCACGGCTTGGAAGTATTACACGGTGAAGGAGAATGGTAGCTTGCACCATGGACTCATAGTCCCATCTATCAATGTAAATATTCCAATGCAGAAGTGTTGGTACACTATAAATTCTACCTCTCCATCCATGAGCGATGGTAATCTTCTTATGGGATTCTCCATTCTACTCCGAATGCATCATGTATTCGCTTATACCACTTTTCCAAGTGCGCCTTGTGAGTGGCCATCATGGTTTCACAAGTGTAATTTACAAACCTTTTTATAGGTGAGGGATCCTCTTCTGGATACTCCCAAACAAATGTTTCTAGCCCATAGGGCACTCCAATATTTGAAAATATAATGGTGAGGAGGATGTTACTAAATAATATATTCTCTCCCTTATGCACGTTGTTTATGATCTCATCCACGATGAAAGTGGAAAAGTTATAGATTGTTCCCTCTGATATATTCCACCATACATTTATCCATGCCTTGTTCACATGTGTCCATTGTTCCTGATCATTGAGCTGGTCACCAAGCATGCACCCATCCTCATAACATGGTTTGGAATCTTGGTGATGTCAAAGTATTGTGACCCCTTCTCGTAGTCATATGTGGATACATTATCCTTGATATCCTCCTTGTCGCTTAGATTATAATCTATACTCTCTCCTTCACAAATAAGGCATGTGAACTTGGATATCAGTTGTGGTGTTATGCACATCTTGTGTTCCAAAAAAATAAAAATATCTTCATGTACACGTGACATCAACCATTGATAAAGGCACCCAGGCTTTCCAAACTAAGGCAACTCATATAGTTTCAATAATCCATCCTTCTCTAATTTGACCTTCACCTCATCGTTGTAAATGGGAATTTCCTCTGGCATCCTCTTGTTAGTTTGGAAAACCAACTCAAATGCCATTTATTTCTATGTTGTACTCATGCAATGGTTATAATCTCTCACACCATCTTTCACAAGTGTGACTCCCACTATTTTCCTAGCAATACCCCATCTGGGTACTACATTTCTACATACCATTCTTCATTAGAGCTCACGATGATAACTATTTGCTTTCCTTTACCCTTTCCCTTTGTTTTCTTTGGTGAAACGGTTGGTTTCTTGGGTGCCATATTTTTTGGTTGGGCTAAACTTAAAACTCCTTCCCCTTGCTCTACTCTACTACTCTACTCAATCCCAAAGCTCACTCTTGTGAAGAAATCCTTTTCCTTCATTCCCTAGCTGCCAAACCCTAACTGGGAAATCCTTCCACAAGACGGTACACCACAAATAACTTTTCTTCACACCCATGTACTCCTTCCTTCTAGTTTGTAGATTCAATTTAGTCACACAATCAGATTTCTTGGATTCTTCTTCCTTTGCACAAATTTATCTCTGGATGCCCTAGTTTGCAAGATATTATTTCACTTCGTAATCATAAGGTAAAATAATGATGTGCCTAACTTCATATTTATAGCTTTTCCTTCTTTCCAACATTAAATGTTATACCACCTACCACCATACTTGACACTAAATGTGGCATTTTCCTTAAAACTAACCTCAAGTGCTTTTACCCATGTGCCTAATCCTACGTCAAAACCCTTTACAACCTTATGGTGTGAAAAATTCCAATCCAACTAAAGACTCTCACATGCGGGCATGCAAATTTGAAGGAACTTCTTATTTCCTTTACTCGATTCTTTGCCTCGCCTATCTCATGTTGTTCATCATTTTTATGTGGTCTCTCTTACACCTCCTTAACACCATAATTTATCCTCCACTATTTCCTCATGTGCTTTCTCCACCTTATGTGCTTCCTTCTCGAGGGCCACTTAACATGTATTGTATGCTTATACTTTTCATTACTCCACCCCACACTAAAATAGATGTGTGGTCCTCTATGTATACACAACCTTGGAAACAATAATGTGGTTATTGGTGCACAAGGTGCAAAATGAAACAAAAATGAAGGAAAAAACAATGAGAAAGGGAAACATGAGAAAATAAAAAGTGTAAAGGGAAATTCTAGACTAATTTCACAATTTTTCCTTATTACAAACACCAAGAGGACTTATTTATAGTAGGGCTTTAGCCTACTCCCATTGAAATGGCCTGGTAATCTCATCCCATCCAGCGCTTGTAACTGGAAAGTGCCTGAATCAAGAATGTATGAGATGATGTAGGGTCCCAACCAATGGACTTTCAACTTCCTAGGATGGCACAGATACTTGGAATCATACAACAACACCATCTTCCCAACCTCAAACTTTTTTTTTTGATATGACGATCATGCCATGCCTTTTATCTTACTTTTTCTATCTTCTGAATCTATCTAGCAAGTGATCACCTTTTGTCTAACTACATCAACTTATCAATCCTTTCTTCTAGCACTTTCTCATTAGCTAACCCTCCTACGTGTGCTATATGTAGTGATGGTAACATGAATTCAACTGGAAAAACAACCTTTGTGCCAAACACCAATTGAAATGGTGTGGCCTTGTTCAACCTCTTATAGGTTATCATGTATGCCCATAGAATGGATGATACTTTTTCATCCCAATCTTGTCTTCTAACGTCACATATCTTAGTCAACATGTGACTTAGTATTTTTTAAATGCCTCGGTAGTTCCATTTGATTAAGGGTCATAGGGGTAGTTTTATGATGGGCCACCATAAGTTATGCTAACAGGATCTGAAAATTTCTTTGAGAAAGTGTGTACCTCTATCACTTGTTAAACTTAATGGACAACCATACCACGATTGATTGTGCTCTCCCATAAAAATCTAGCAATTTTCATTGTCGTGTAATCCTTCATAGGCATTGCCTCTTCTGAGTGTGTTAAGTAATCAGTGCAAGTAATGATATACCATGAACTAGTCCTTCACACAGCTGGAAAAATTGTCCCTAAAAATTTGATTTCCCACTTGTCAAATGGTTCGGCACTAGCTATTGGTCGCAAGGAAATTTCATCCCTCTTTTCAAGTTTTCCAAGGTGTTGGCAATGGTCACAAGCCTTGCAAAACTCAATACAATCCTTGTAGATGGTTTCCCACCAAAGCCCTGCTAATAAAATATTCCACGTGGTAGCATTTCTGCATAGTGTCCTCCTGTAATCCCACCATGTGCTTCCTCCATAATTGTCATGCGATCATGTTCTAATATGCATTGGTGTAGAACCTCATCACGACCTAACTTATACAGGTCTCCACTAATCAACATGTAGGGTGTGGCACATATTGCTAACTAATTTCTCTCCAGAGCCTTCATCCCTTCCGGTGCCACACCTATTTTTAAAAACACTGCAATATCTTCCAAGTTTGAGGGCACACACTGCAACCTAAATAGTTGCACATCTAGAATGGTATCCTTAATGCTTTACGCATCCTCCCCTAAGTTAATCCTTGATAAGTGGTCAGGTCCTGAATTACTCTTTCCTAGTTTTATGACCACTATGAATTCAAACTCTTGAAATAATAGGACCCAATGACATATGCGCCCCTGCAGCATAGGGCTTGTTTACTAGGTACTTCAATGCCATGTGGTCCATGTAGAATATAAATGGTGTTGCCAATAGATATTTCCTAAACATATGAATTGCATATATCATAGAAAATTATTCACGATTAGTAGTTATGTAATTTTGTTCGTTTGGTTTCAAATTTCTACTAGCAAAACACAAGGGATGATCAACAATTCCCTCACTAGGTTGTGCTAGTATTGCTCCCATAGCTTTCATTGAGGCATCAACATGCACATGGAAAGGTTTATTCCAAGAAGGAAAATGTAATATGGGTGCTTGTGACAAGCCTATCCTTCAAAGTGTCAAATTCCTTCATTGCTCTTCCCCATAATGAGATCCACTCTCATGTTTTAATAATTCCTCCAAGGGCACAATGATCTTAGCATACCCCTTGATGAGTTTTATGTAATACCCCGTATTCCCAAGGAATTCCGTGCATTTGCGCTTTGATTAGTAGGCCCCCTAATCCCACATAAGTGTAACTTTGGTGGGATCTACTAGTAAGCCTTCTTTGCATATAATGTGTCCTAATAGGGTTCCAATGGAGTAGCGAAAGTCACATTTCTTAATGTTGAGGATATCCTCAATTGCCGACATCTCTCAAACATCAGCCTCAAATTTTCATAATGGTCCTTCACCAATCCATACAGAGTCCATCATCTAGGTAAAATTGAAGAAACTTATGGATGAAGTGTTGGAACATAATGATTAAGTGGTCCGCAAACCCTTAATTAATATGGGTCCATCACTACTATATAGGTTAAATATTTAATAATATGAAATACTTTTCTATTATTAAATATTTATACCTAGGTAATATACATTAGGTAAGTATTTAATAATGTGAATCATTTATGTTTATATTTATTAAATACACTCACCTAGGTATATGTGTCAACCATTTTAGGTTGAAAATGTGGGTTGGGAGACATACCCAATCACCTTATATAAAAAGGACTCTAGGTCCTCATTTGATATATTCGAGAAATATATCAAAGGTGTGAAAATCAAGTGATTTGGTTTTACCCTTGGTAAATAGGGTTTTAAGGAGGAGGTGATCTTACTGGATGTAAAATAATTTCTCTAAAGTAAAAATTTATTTTCAAAGTGGTTTTTACCCTATTGGGGTTTTCCACTATAAATATTGTGTCACCTGTGTTATTTATTTCCTATAAGTATTTCTTTATTTACTTATGTTATGATGTAATGTTTATTTAAATATTTATTGTAACATTATATAATATGTAATTTGATTAAATATGTATTTATTAGAATCCTCAAATTCTAACATGGTAACAGAGCAAGGTAAATTAAATAAATTAAGATCAAATGTTTTATATTTTATTTATTTAATTTGTATGTGTTTTTTCAACCAACTTGGAAGGGTAAATTAAATAAATTAAGATCAAATGTTTTGTATTTTATTTATTTAATTTGTACGGGTTTTTTAACCAACCCGGAAGGGTATTTAAAATAATCGCCCCTTCTTTCCATTGTGCAACCTAAAAGTTTTTCTTTGTGAAGAATCAAGGTGAATTCATAGGTGGAAAATTTGGAAACTTCTTACCTTCCATGAAAACTTGTGTAGAGGTAAGGGTAAAATATTTGAAATATTTTTTTCTATAGTTTTAATATGTGCAGGTTGAATTTTTTCAATGGTAAATTAAGGAGGAGACAAAGCTCCATCAAAATAGGATTTGAATTTTTCCATTGGAAGTGTGAAAAATGTTGTCTCCTCTATAAATTCTAAGGTTTATGTAGAATTTAAAATTACATGGCTTGGTAAATGTTTTTAAAAAAAATCATGAGGGGGCCCCGTAATAAGGGTTATATGTGTTTTTTTATTAAAGTATATATACTATAGTTTATAATTTTTTATAGACTATATGTTGTTTTTTATTTACATTATATAAACTATATACCTCTTTTTTAAAGTGAATATATTTTTACATTATAAATTATAATAGGTTAATATAATGTATTAAAATATACAAGGTTAATATAATGTATTAAAATATAACCTCCTAATATTATATAGAAGAAGAAATTATGGAAATACACAGCAAGTTTTGACTCCATTAAATTTGACGGTCAAATGACCGTCACGACAGACCAAACATAAGGCAGTATGATGGTCATTTAGACGTCAAATTTAAGCTGGCCGGATCTTTGTCTACATTTTTTCTAGAAATTTGAAGTTGTTTTGCATTCTTAAGGGTTTCTTCTTCACTTATATATGGTTAGAATTTTTATATATAAGTCTGGGGTATAATGCAAAGCCCTTTATATTGCGGGTTATTATTTTGATCATGGGAGGTTAATTAATATGCATTGTAATGACAAAATTAGTTATGATTAAATATTTTATGTAGATCTATAAAATTTAGATCTGTTTCTATTAAAAGTGTTGCTTTTTTTATAAATATGTATCTAACTCTATGGTACATTGTATATTATAATGGGGTGTGTTTTATAGGTTCAAGAAAATAATGACGTCTAGCTATTTCTCTCTTGAAAAACCCAGATCCTAAATGGAAACCAACTACAACATTTGAAAGATCGAGTGATCCATAGGGATCCGAAATAACACTACTTCATCAAAAATAGTTAGCACAAAGAAGGAAAACAATGAAATGGAGGTTCTATCTGTTAAGTAACAGGACCGCCACCTTCTGCATAGGGAAGCGATTCTGGCATCACCTAGCCAGGCGGCCATCCAGGCGTAGAGGTCTCGCACAGGCGGCGATAGTCCTAGCCATTACGGACAGAAAACTAAATTCGAAATGAACAACCTCTTAATTTGAAAGGGTGTTCATTTCTCTTCTCCTTCATGACCTTTCCCATTCTCTAGTGCATGGGAGGACATGAGAAAGGCTATAAATACATGATTGTAGAAGTGTAGAAGATCATCAAAGCATGGGAGCAAGTGAGCAAGAATTTTTGGTGCTAGAAATTGTATTTTTATAGAAGAAAGGAGTGTTGGACAGAGCAAGCAACTGAGAGTAAGTTTTGAGATATTATTTACTTCTCTTTCTTACTTATTGTAAATTATGTACCTGTTGATTTGAATTGGCCAATAGAAGTGGGAAGAAAGAGCAATTTCCCTTCCCAAATGGTTTTTCCTCCATTGTAGGTTTTCCAGGATAAAATTGTTGGTGTTACATGATTATATTCTTTCCTTTACTATAATTGTTGATTCTAAGCACAATAGTAATTCATTCACTAGCTATCTCTATTATTTTCTAATAGAAAGTAAACAACAACGATTAATTTGTGATTTTGTGAATAATTCCAAAGTTGAAGAGTTTACAGATCATTTTGGTATCAGAGCTAACAAGTATCTAGGACTATGGTATTTCATTCTTGAATTTGTATGACAATGAAAAGATCTAAAGGCAAAGAAGCTTTACCTTGCGATCCAGAGATTTCTACAAAGAAGTGGAAACAGAGAATTTGGGGAGAAATGGAGGAAGAGAACTTGGTCCATAGAATCGAGATGCTAGAGACCATGATGGATAGGATGTTTAGAAGGCAAGAGAAACTTGCAGATTTGTAGAAGACAACTTTTGTCAAGTAAGACTCCATGGAATCGGTGGTTCGAGGCTTAGCTGAAAAGTTTTGTATAGGCAAGAGCCACCATGAGGAAGATTATGGGGAAGATCATGAAGAAGGGACTTCTAACACGAGAAAAGGAAAAATGTAAACAAACTCCTTTTAAAGTTGAGACTAAAGTTGAAATCAAAAGCTTTGAAGGACAAGTAGATGCAGAATTACTGGATAAATGGTTGAAATAGTTAGAAGTCTATTTTAGCATCCATAATGTCACTAAGGCATAAAGGATCACCTTTGCATGTCTCAAAATGGAGGGACATGCTCTAGTTTGGTGGGAAACTCATCTAACTACTTGTGAAAAGAAGAAACATCCTATTGTGAAATCTTGGCAAGAATTTAAGGAATTACTTAGAGCTAACTTCTATCCTATTGGCCATAAAACTGACCAAATGATTAAATGGTAGTATTTTAGACAAGGCAGTGGTCAAAGTGTGCAGGACTATACTATGGAGTTTTGGAGGCAAGCCATGTTGCTTGAACATGGATTTGGAGGATGAGGATATTCTGACCAAATACTTGGGAGGACTTCACACTCACCTTTGAAGAAAAGGCATCTCCGCAAAACCCAAAGATCTCAATGAAGCATGTGTATGGTATACTACGTAGATGATGAGAAAAAGCAAGGAGAAGTGGAGCCGAGGGTAAATTAGTCAACAAATTAGTAGAAAAAGGATTATGGGCAAACAAGTAACAAGAGTAAGTGGAAAGGGAAAGGTAAACAAGCTGCCACTACTTTAAATACTTGTAAAGATCCCAAGAATTTTTACAAGAATTATGATATCAATGGTCATATTGACGCTACATGTTGGAAGTTGCATCTAGAGTTACATCTGAAGAATGAACCAAGGACTCCAAGAAGTCCATGATAGCTGTAAAGATAGAAGGGGAGGTGGAAATTGAAGATGAATCTGATGTAGATGAAAGACTTAGATGCATGGAAACCAACATAGATAGTGAAGAGGAGATGAGTAGACTATTTTAGATCAAAATCTAGATCAAGAGAACTAAGGTAAATGCTTTGGTTGATCTTTGGTTCTCAATCTAACTCTATTTACGAGGAGTTGTAAAGAAGCTTGGTCTTGAGACTTATGAGCATTCACACCCATATCCTTTGGGTTGGGTGAAGAAGGGTGTTGAAATTCAGGTAACAAGAAGATGTAAGGTCAAGTTTGGGATAAATTTTCAATATATAGATGTTTTTTGAAGCTGACGTTATTCCACTTGATGCTTTTGATGTGGTATTCAAGAGTCCTTACTTGTATGTTAGGGATGCTATCTTTATGAGAAGGAAAACCGATATAGATGGGTCAAGGATGGGATCAGCTACAACATCGGGCACACCAGTATAAGACACAGGTTACTATGGTAAGTGCTAACCAAGCAAAATGGCTTATTCAATCAAATCATAATCAGTTTTGTTTACTTTTGTTAAAGGATAAACAAGATGGGGTAGAAGTTTCAGATATTTATAACCAAGGAAAACAATATTTGGATAGTATTATTTAGTCTTTTCAAGAAGTATTTCAAGCTCCTAGTGGATTACCACCAAAATGGGAAGTAGAGCATGAGATTCAACTATTGCCAAAGTCACCTCTACCGAACATCGGGTTGTATAGGCAATCCTTGCTAGAGAGTACTGAGGTAAAGAAACAACTCCAAGAACTAATAGACCAAGGGGTGATATGTCCGAGCACCTCACCATGTGGTTCACCTATTGTGATGGTGCCAAAGAAGGATGGTTCTTGGAGAATGTGCATCGACTATCGTGCATTGAATAAGATCACCATAAAGAATAGATATCCACTTCCCTACATAGATGATCTCTTGGACCAGATTCAGCATGCCAAATTTTTCATGAAGTTGGATCTCAAGTCAGGTTATCACCAAGTTAGGATGAAGGAGGAGGATATATGGAAGACTTCCTTCAAAACAAAATAGGGTTTGTATGAATTTTTAGTACTTCCTTTTGGATTATGTAATGCACCCACTACATTTATGAGATTTATGAATGATGTATTGTGGGATTTCATAGATTCATGTGTCATTGTATACCTAGATGATATCTTGATTTTTAGTGCCACATGGGAAGAACATCTAACACATTTGCAACAAGTCTTGTAAGTTCTTAGGGAGAAACAACTGCTTTGTAATATGAAGAAATGTGAATTTTCCAAATAGTCACTTGTCTATCTTGGGCACGTGGTTGGAGGAGGAGAGATATGAGTGGATCCAAAGAAGGTGGAAGCCATAAAAATTGGCCAACACCAACAGAGCCACAAAGACTAGAAGATTTTTGGGAGTAGTACAATACATGTGCGGAAGTTCATTCCGGTTTCTCGCAAATTGAAGCACCTCTACACATAGTGGCCGTAAAGAGTAAGGGTTTTAACTGGGGTAAGAAACAAGACAAATCCTTTGAGTTATTGAAATACAAGATTAGTCATGCTCCAGTACTTGCTCTTCCTAGTTTGCAGCAACCTTTTGAAGTAGAGACAGATGCCAGTGATTATGTTATGGGTGTAGTGTTGCTTCAAGGAGGTAAACCCGTATGTTATCATTTTGAAACCTTCACTTCAGTAGTTAAAGGATATTCAATATATGATAAATAAATGTATGCACTAGTTCAAGCAATTAAAAAATGGAAACATTATTTGTTGGGTAAAGAAACTATTGTGCACACTGACCACAAACCTCTCCAGTATTTGCAAGCATAGTCTAAATTGTAGTAGGCAAGGCACTACAAATGGATGGGGTTTCTTCAACAGTTCCATCTAGTGATCAAATACAAGAAGGGTAGTACAAATTTTGTGGTAGACATGTTGTCTAGGCCACCCACATAGGAAAATTTCTCCTATTTGGCCACTATCTCTTAGGTTGAGCCCTTCACAAAGGAAGCTTACAAAGAAGCATATGCCCAAGACAAAGACTTTGGGGTAACATTTCAAAAGTTATAGTCCCAAGGGGATGAAAATATGGGGATTGAAGACTGTTATCTCAAGGACAGGTTGCTCTACCGATGGGGGAAACTTTGTGTGCCTAAATAAGAAAGACTTCTATTGATGAGGGAAGCACATACCTCGAAAGTAGCAGGAAATTTCGGTGTTGGTAAGACCCTAGCCCACTTGCAAAGGTATGTATATTGGCCCAACATGCAAGAAGAAGTATCAAAATTTATTCATGGATGTAAACTTTGTTGTACTAGCAAGCCTAAAACTAGGAAGGAAGGTTTGTATATGCCTTTACCAATACCTACTCATCTATGGGAGGACATTTCTATGGATTTTGTAGGAGGATTACCTATGTCTAAACATGGCCATGACTATCTCTATGTTGTTTTGGATAGATTTAGTAAAATGTGTATTCTTATGGCATGTAAAAAGATAGTAAAAGCACATGAGGTAGCAGATATTTTCTTTGCTAATGTATGGGTGCATTTTGGTTTTCCAAAGTCTATTGTCTCTGACAGGGATTCTAGGTTCTTGGGGAAGTTTTGGACTACTTTGTGGGACAAGATGGATACCAAGTTACAGAGGAGCACAACTTTCCATCCACAGATAGATGGACAAACAAAGGTGGTAAATAAGAATTTGGTATAGTTGATCGAGGGTATAACAATAAGTACCCAAGGACTTAGGATGAGTCCTTAGCCTACATTCAACATTCCTATAACCAGGTAGTACACATCCACTATGAAGTCACCATTTGAAGCATGCTTGGGATATCTACCTACAAATCCACTAGACATAGTAGTTGGAAAGTAGGATGAGGAGGATACACAGACACATAGAGGTGACTAGAGCCAACAAGTTCATTAAGAGGATCCAAAAATCTCAAGAAAAGTACAAAGCTAGGCACGATCAACATAGGAGGGAACACAAGCTTCATGTTGGAGACAAAGTTTGGCTTTACTTGAGCAAGGAGAGACTACAAGGTCAAGCATAGAAGCTCAAGCCACTATGATATGGACCCTTCACCATATTGGAGTAGGTTGGGGAAAATGATTTTCGACTTGATTTACCATCATTCATGAGGATGTACTCTATAGTAAACTATGAGAACTTGCACCTATATGAGCCATCCATGCTGGATGAAGATGAAGAACTATAGTTGCTACCTTCCATTGAGGATTGTATCTTGGACTCATGAGGTGAATTGGAGGAGGATGTAGTGCTATAATAGAAGGTTAGAGAGACTAGAAGAGGTCCACAGGAGTCTTGGCAGATTGGATGAAGGAAAGACACCAAGGTAGGCCCGGTGGTACTTGAAGGAGCAAGTGAGGGAATTTTTCCCTCATCTACTCCCCCACTAAGATTTTGTGGGACCAAAATCCTCCTAAGAAGGGGAGGTGTGATCCATAGGGATCCAAAATAACTCTACTTCATTAGAAATAGTTAGCACAAAGATTGGTTACCCAATTTAGTGTCCCTTGGGTTTGTTTATCCTCTCGGGTAACCCGGGGCACCTTTATATCACCACTTCTCCCTTAGGGTATTACTTAAATATTTAATTTAGAGGCCTATCCTAAGTTTTCTCCACCCCATTATATTTCATCCATGGTTAATTAAACATTAACCATGTAATTCTATCTTCTAAATTTATTTCAACTACTTATCTACCCCATATCAATTTCCAACCTCCCATATCATTTTTATCCATCCATCCCACCTATTTCTCCTCCCCTAAAACCATGCAGTGGGATTTTTCCTATATTTGAGTCGGAGGGATAATATTCTTATCCTTCCAATTCATTTCCTTTTCGCCACTTTGGGAGTCTATTCCCTGATCGGTGTTGACCGTTTCTTGATCGACGCCGATTTTTCTAAGCGGCGCTGATTTTTCTCAATGATGCCGATTTTATCTTGGTCGATTTTATCTTGATCAACACCCGATTATAAATTTATGACTTGAGATCCTCTCTGGTTAGATTCAAAGAGTTGGTTTCCTAGAGATTACTTTTTTCTAAGTGATTAAAGAGATTATTAGAGAAAGAGAGTGAGTTTTGTGTAGTTTAATCCCTGAGAGGTGCATTGTTACTCTGTCCATGTATCTACAGCTCTTGCGGGTCTCCACAACTACCTTGGTCATCATCAATCATCAATCAAGCATTTTTCAGGTATTCTTCTTTGTTAGTTTTTGTAATCTCCTTTTGATCAACACCGATCTAGTCCGGTTGAATCTGATTAGTCTTTAATCAACGCTTGGTTTATCCAAATCAGCATGGATCGGGGGTTTTCTTTGGTTTCTGGGTTAGAATCCATCAATTTCTACCTCATCCCCTTTTTCCATCTTCAATCTCTTCTTTTTGATCAATCTTCAGTAATCTGGTCTTACGTCTAATCCATTTTGCTTAGTTTGCTTTCTTCTTTTACTTTCTGGCCTTTTGTCGGCCTGTGTGTCCAATCGATGCCGATCACTACCTGATCGATGCCAACCCAAACAATCGATGCCGATCACTATCGATCAATGCCGACCAAAAAATGATGCCGATCACTTTATCTAATCGACGCCGACCATCTTCATAGAAGATACAAAATTCAAGTAACACAATTTCAGCTTTGTTTTTACAGTTTCCTGCTTTCTTTCAGTTTCTGCTGCAGTTTTTACATTTTGTCTGCTATTTTTAATCAGAAAACCTAAATATTTGCTTACATATTTTATCATGTATGTCTTTATTCTTGATTGAAAATGTGAACTGACATCCGCCGAGGAAGCTCATTGCTTCCCGGACCCGCTTTCGGGTAGTTCACCCATATATCATCTAACGTTATCTTTTTCTACCAAGGATTTGTGCATCACAGGTTTCTTGGATCTACTTTGTAGGATTGCTCATGTGCACCCATCTTGTCTCCATCGGCATTCTTTCCATTTACATCTTCGGATCTTATCCAATCTATCAGGTATCGATTTCATTTGAGTTTTTCAGGGTTTTTGTGTTTAGTTTGGTGCATTAACTTGGACAGGTAACAAGCGTGGAAATTCTTGATCTACATTTTGGCACACCCGGTGGGACCTACACCAAAGTCCCCTATTGGTAAGTTCATTTCTTTTCTAGTTTTGAGCTTTTGTTCTTTTTCTTCACTGATTTTCATCAATTTTCCTTAAGCATTTCCTTTCTTTATTTTGGTCTTGTTTCTTTCGTTTATAATTTGCAAAATCAAAATTATTTCTTTCTTGCATATCTAGATTCCCATTTCTATTTCTAAGATTAGTAAATCTTTCATTTGATTTCAAAGCTGCACTTTTTGATTTATCTCTTTGTGCAAAATTGTCATTTTCTTGAAAGTTTTCTAGTTTCTTAAATAGAAATTTCTCTTCTACTAGTATCTAGTTATCTGGATATATCT
Source organism: Taxus wallichiana var. yunnanensis (assembly GCA_018340775.1). Classification (NCBI taxonomy): domain Eukaryota; kingdom Viridiplantae; phylum Streptophyta; class Pinopsida; order Cupressales; family Taxaceae; genus Taxus; species Taxus wallichiana. The sequence continues at coordinate 616,767,577 of CM031238.1, forward strand.
TTCTAGATTTGTTTGTGTGTTTGCTTAACCTTGTCTTGTGGAGCACTTTTCTTGTTTCATGGATTTTTGAGGGGAAGAGCTCAACAATGCACTTTTTGAAGTCCACACACCTTGGAGAGATAAATCTACAGGTATTTCTCTTTTGCGGTGTTTTCTCTTTTTTAAAGAACTTAAAAAGAACTTGTTTGTTTGTTTTTATCACACTCAAACACTTCGGTTTTGGTGCTTAAAAATAATTAATCGCATTAGGAAAGAACTTGTTTGACTTGTCTTCATTGAAATCAAACACTTCGGTTTTAGTGCTTAAAAAGAACATTTTTATTTTTCATTTATGTTGTATGTTCTTCATCTAGTTTTCTAAATAGGTTGGAAAATTGATCAAAATTGGTAGTGACACTATTTGATTTTTATTTTTCACCCTTGCACACAAATCCAAAATCACTAGGTATAAAGCATTTAAACAAAAACTCCTTCCCTAGCCTCGCCTACTTGGAAGTGACATCCAAGAGGAAGAGCCTACGTGGTACTCGAGCCATGCTATAAATTCACGGAAGTTCTGGTATATATTGGCAAAGCACCCGACTCCCTTATCACAGTGGTGTGTGAAGTGCGGGGGTAGGCCCCTATATCAAGCCACATACCAGTCTTTTACTGAAGTGCCTTTGGGACTCCTCACCAAAACATTCCCCAAACCATCCTTAGTTTGGCCAATTGAGTAGTCCCCATTCTAAAAAACCATCCCAAACATTTTCTTTCTTAAAAGGCATGAAAATTTAAAAGAGATAATCACCTACATTGCTTGAATTGTCTGTGCATCAGTTAGGTCAATATTTTTCTATGTTTTTGCTTGTTTATGATGGTCATCACCCGGTCACAATCTAGAAAAATGGCTCAACTGGCCTCTTCTTCATCCGAGACCACCACTAATGTGGATGTTTCGGTACCCCTCGGGTCTTCTTCAGGACCACTATTAGTTGGTTCCCCATCTTGGTCATATAATCCTTTCTATCATCCTAAAGTGATCCCATCACCAGCTTCCCCCAGTCCTTCAGAGGTGTCATCTGCTTCTGATATAGAGTATGTTCCTCATGGAGATCCTGAATTTTAGGCACTCCTTGACCACAACCCAGTAGCCCTTATGGACTACCTAGTGCATAAATCTACTCACATATCTGATTAGGGACCACCGATCCAACAAGTTTATGATTATTCTCATGAGCCATCCTAGGATTTTATAGAGTAGTTAGCATGATTTTTCTCACCTCGAACCACGAAAGAAGGTGGCGCATCTATGCCTCCTTTTTCTCTTCCACCGACCATGTCGATTGGTTCTCAAATGACCCTACCTATCCCTAGTGCCATGGCTACCTCAGCTACCCCACAACCTACTTTCAGAGGCCCTCTTCTTCAGCTATGATGAGTGTGTCCATGCTCCCACAAATTGTTGTTAATTCTTCTATGTTATCTATTACGTCTCAGGGTCAGTATCTCTCTGTGAACCAACCCCCTCCTATGAGTCAGTCAGTTCCTCCTTCTCATCCTCTAGCTGGTCTTTCTTCTAATGCTCCAACGATAGTGACCTTTACCCATCCTTTGGCATCGGCACCCCTAATAACTAATCCAGCAGTCAAAAGCCTCATTCAGAGTTTGTTTCCCACCATATCAAATCAAATCAACACCCACATTCCTCAATCCATTCCGATTCAATTGAAAAGTGTAGGAACCCACCAATCACAGGCTCCCATCTTTCATTCAACCACCTTTCTCTCAACCATTAGTCATCTCATAACCTACTTATACTCAGGCTCCTTCACAACAAATACCTCACTAGGTGTCACCTAGAATGCCTGGTTATTCCTCTTATCATCCTGTTAATCAGCAGATGAATCCCCCATTAACGCCTCAACAAAACATACCATTTTCTTCTTATACGGGACATACCAACATGCCCCCTCCTCAATCTGATGTCATCCAACTTCTTTTCAAGAAAATCATAGACCTAGAAGCCTCCACCAAAGGGGCTTGCCCTTCATACTCTTTTGAAGAAGTATGTAATGAACCGATTCATCCATCAGTGGCTTTTAAGCCTTATCCTCCCCAATGGGAACTTCCTAAGTTCTCAAAATTTCATAGCGAGAGGATCCTCAACAACACCTACGTGAGCATTCAAGCATGCTTGCTACCTTATAGTCTAGGATCAGGAGCTTATGCTCCGTACCTTTCCTATGTCTTTAGCAGGGCCCACTTTAGACTAGTACAATAACATACCCCAACATTCTTTGTTTTCTTTCTCTCAATTAGCTCAGATGTTTGTTGAAAACTTCTCAATAAACATCACACATAAGATCTCAATTATAGATCTTTATAACATTTGTCAATTCGATGATGAGTCTATTGTAGACTTTGTCACTCATTGGAGGGATAATAAATCAATTATCTTTCTCCCTCCCTCAATCTCAACAAATCAAGTTGTTTACTCGATCTTGCGCTAATCATATTTCTTCCACTTTAAGGATTCAAACCTTTCATACATTTGAAGAAGCCTTTACGATGGCATGCAAACTTGAGTCTCGTGCCATTGAACAAGGGAAGCTAAAACTTCATTCTAAGTCTAAACCAGATTTTTCTCGGTTTACAAAATCAAACCCTTCCACTTCTAACAAAGACAAGAATTAGGGGTCCACCAACACTATCATATTAAAAACATCACGAGCTGATAACACTTCTAATCAAACACCTCGGAGAGACTCTTCATCTTCTCGAAAAGGACCTCCCTCATCTCAATCTTTTACTTCATTGGGGGAATCATATGCTTCTATCTTAGAAAAAATGTTGGAAGTTCACATGATCGAACTTCCCCTATTAGAAATTTTGATGAGAGCCAAGAACAACCATTCTGGTATCATGAAAATGACTTTTTCATTATCATAGAAGCAAAGGCCATGATATTGAATGATGTCAGACCTTCAAAAATCATCCAAAAATTCATTGATAAAGGTGAGCTCATTCTAGATAATCCAAATGCTCCCCCAAATCAAGTGCTTGATGTTTTTAAACAACCTTTTCCAAATCATTCCCGAACAATGATGCTTCAGGGTCTCAAAAACCAAACACTCATACTATCAGCTTCATTTCTACTAATGGTTCTTCTTCTAATTTAATCATCCATCTACAAACATGTCGACTGAATCAGAACTTCCTTCCGCTCCTTCAAATTCTGAGATTCCACCATCCTCAGATGGTCCATCTTCAAGTCTTCCTTTATTAGAAATAGATCATCTCCCTCTACCTCACCATCTGATCTTCCACCTATACCTGAGATAGTGTCATCTTCATCTGTCTCATCATCAGATATTCTTTTGGTGCTTGAGTCATTTACATCCCTTCAAATTCCCACTACGGATACTTCTACTTCTGTCACTCCCATTTTTTCCACAACCATGCCTTTGGTTAACGTACCCATAGTTATACCAACTTCTATGCCTTTAGAAGCATCCTCAATCTTAACCCTTCCTGTCACTTTTCCTACAATAATTACACCCACAATTACTACATCTGAAGTACCTTCCTCACAAGAGACAACTTCTTCATTACCTATCTCTTCCACCATCAGTGCTTCCTTTCCTATTAAGGAAACATCTAAAGAGATAAGCATCGACACCTATACTTCTGACTCCTGGACTCAGACATAAACAATTGGAGTTTAAGCCTAGGTTACATCATCGTATCATCTCCTTTACTTCCTCTGAAATGGTTACAATCACCATATGCGGTCGAAGTTGTCACCATCCCTGAAAAGGGAAAACCAATATTTCGGACCATCAAAGCTCTTGGTGCTTTCCCTCAAAAATCCCTCTCTGTGTCTCATAAAAGATTGGATTTATCCACTGAAAAGACATCTTCTTATCTACAACATCATCTTCACCGGTGCCTCGTAAAGTGGATTTACCTACTGGAAAGGCGTCACCTCTTTTATTAGAACCATCATCTTCATCACCAAAAACCAAGGCACCATTTGTGCCTCCTATCAAATCTATTTTGGGAGCTCCTCCCCCATCTAAATTAGTCTTATCTAAATCATCTTCTATTTTAGCCAAGCCTTCTTCATCTCCAAAGACTAAAACACTTGTCATGTCTTCATCATCTTCAAAATCTATCTTAGGAGCTCCTCCTCCACTAAAATCAATCTTGCCTCACTTGCTTCCATCTCAAGCACCTAAGGTTGCTTCTCCCAATGTCCAAAAAATAAAAATAGTCTCTAAAAATACTGTCAAACCAGATATGTAGGTTCTTTTACCTCGGCAGTTTGTTAAGATTAAAGAGGTGCCTTCATCACCTCTTGTCCTCATCTTCATCTACCGGATTCTATACTGAAATCCTTCACCAACTTATCTAATCTTCATCTATATCTCTTCCTCCGATCAAACCCTATAATCCCAAAGGAGTAAAACCTTCATGGTTCAACTCTAATTTGATTTGTGCTTACCATCGCACTCCAGGTCATGACACTAAGGGATGTAAATCCCTTCAATCTATCGTTAATAGCCTCTTGGAAGAAAGTGATCTTCTATTAGAAGAAGAGGAGGAACAAGTGTCTCCTATCATCCCAACTACATCTGAGCCTGAATGGTCTACTCAGGCCTCTAATTCTATTGATATCACTCCGGATGATCTTCCACCTTCTCAAATCGACACAATTTGTATCGCCACTAGAGCACAATAGTATGATAATCCATCATCTTCTATAGCCTCTCGACCATGGGTCATCATTTCTGCTGCCCCCAAAGGAGTTCCTCCTTCCTCATTAGCCCCAAGACCTCAAGTCTCTATTCATGCTTCACCTCGGGCTCAGATTCCCATGTCAGTTGAGGAGAGTGTTATGAAACAACTCACCCATGCTCCAGTCAAAATGTCTCTTTTTGACCTCATTCAATCATCTCCATAGCATCGCTAGGCTCTGATTGATAATCATATATCACGGTGAATTCAGATGAGCCCTAACCTTTCGAGATGGTTGTTGGATTGAATAGACCGTCAACCACCATCTCCTTTGAGGATTCTAAAATTCCTCCCCTTTCTTCTGAGGATTTAGAGGCTCCTCTCTTTATCATAGTTCAAATCAATAACACTACGTTAAAATGCACTATGATCGATAGTGGTGCTGCACTCAATGTCATTTCCTCCCACACATTTGAGCAACTTAAGTTACCAAAGAATGTAGTGTCACCACCACCTTTCACCCTTCAATCATTTAACGATCAGCTGGTAGTTACTTTAGGAACTGTGGTCCTACCCATTCGGGTAGGCAAGAAATTGCTTCATGAGCTTTTTTACATTGTTGAAGGAAAATTCCACTACAATATGATCCTCGACACTCCTGGATTCATACAATGCACTACATTCCATCAACCCTCCATCGATGCATAAAATATTAGTATGAGGGAAAAATCTATACTCATCCAGAGACCCTTTCCATCCGCACAATGTGACATGACCACAGGGTCTGTCCCTCCAAAGGAGAATGCTTGTTCTCTTGATAAGGCTTCATCCTCTTCCATACCTGCAACAAAACTACCAGATCTACAAAATCTGGAAGAAATGTTGTAGCATTTTTTGCTAGGAGAGCTTCCTCTTCTCTCTTTTGATGCCCATCTCAAACCTAATGAGTATGGTAGGCCAGAAAAAACAACCTGAATATCAACCAGATCTTGGTCACATTATCACCATTGGTCTACCCAATCAATAGACTAACTTCATCTACGATGGTCTTGATACACCTCACTATCATCCGGATTCTCCTCCTAGAGCCAAACCCTATTCGACAAGGTTTGATTGTCTACAAAATCCCACGTTTGCAAAAAATTATCTATATCGATGCACATGGAAAGGCTTTGTCCTGGGAAAGTATGAATAGGGTGTGCATGACCTCGTGTCCATTCCAACTCTTAAACCACATCAAAAATTTGGTTTAGGGTTCAAACCTCTCTTGAAAGCCACCATCACCATTCTCGATGAGCCTCTTTCCATTGAGGAACCATCTTCTCCCATCAGGTCGGAAGCATCACTTGATGTAGATGACACCATTTCCATCCTGCCTAACTTTTTTTTTTAGTCAATACCATTTCCTTAGGTCCACTGACCTATAAGACTGATGGAAAATCCACTTCCATACCATTAGTCTTCCTGAAATAGTTGGAGATGACTCTCCCACTATCAATACTATCCATTGTGTGGATGATGATTCTATCCTTACCTATCTGGGGGCAAAGGATTCTTATCTTCCTAAAACCATTCCTTCTGACATGTCTATGCTTCTCAATGAAGCCACTTGTCGACCTTAATATAGGGACTTCTAAAGACCCTCGCATCATTAAGGTCGGCCAATCTCTTAACCCACAGGAGTTAGGAGACTTCACCGCCTTTCTTTCCCACCATCACCAAGAGTTTTCTTGGTCATATGAAGATATGTTGGGCCTTGATCCTAACATCATGGTCCACAATATCGTTACTCTTCTAGACATCAAACCAGTTAAACAAAAATTGCGTAAGATGCATCCTCGTGTAGCTCTCCTCGTCAAAGAAGAGTTGCAAGCACTTGCTTTCACCAACTTCATCCAACCCATTAACTATCCATAATGGGTTTCAAATGTAGTACCAGTAACCAAAACTATTGGGAAAATTTGAATTTGCACCGACTTCTAGGATCTTAATCTCACTTGTCTAAAAGATGATTTCTTTCTACCTAATATCAATCAACTCGTGGATTTAACTATAGGTCATGAGATGCTTTCTCTTATGGATGGTTTCTCTGGTATAATAAAATTCTCATCACACTAGAGGATCAGCATAAGACTTCCTTCATAACCCCTTGGGGGAATTTTTGTTATCGCGTCATGCCCTTCGGTCTTAAGAATGCAGGAGAAACTTATCAACGTGTAATGACCTACATCTTCCATGATCTCTTACACAAAACTATAGAAGATTATGTTGATGACCTCCTCGGTAAGTCCAAATGTCATCAATATCATCTTCTCATCCTTGCACCTCTCTTTGAGAGACTCATTTGTTTTTTCTTCACCTAAATCCATCTAAATGTGTGTTTGGCATTCTCACTAGTAAAATCTTAGGCTTTATCATTTCTATTAGGGGCATTGAATTCGATCCCACAAAAAATAAAGGCTATCCTCGAGATGCCTCCCCCTTCAACTTAAAGCACCTCTATGTGGTCTTCAAGGATGCCTTTAATCAGTGCATCATTTTATCTCATAGCTTTTGGACCATTGTCAACCTTTTCATCATCTCCTCCGTAAAAATGTTCATTTTGAATGGGATGAGCATTGCCAAAAATGCCTTTGATGATCTCAAAGTTTATCTTCTTTCTCCACCTGTGCTTACACCTCCACACGAGGGGGAACCATTCTATATTTATATTTCGTGATTGACCATGCTTTGGGAGCCATGATCTCACATCGGGATGCTAATGGTAAAGAATAGGTTGTCTATTATATCAGTCACACTCTTCATGAGTATGAAACACATTATTCTAAAGCTGAAAAACTGTGTTGTGCTCTCTTCTTCGCAACTTCTAAACTTCGTCATTACCTCCTTAATCACAAAACCTACATTGTTACAAGTGTCAATCCACTCAAGACAATGCATGTGAAACCTTATCACAATGATTGTATCACTTGTTGGCTCATGCTCATGATAAAGTTTGACCTTGAGTTCATCTCACAGAAATCTATCAAGGGTCAGGTCATTGTGGATCAATTAGCTGATACTCCTCTTTCGAAACTCAAGTCCCCTTGCTCAATTCCTAGATGAGTACATCCAACAAATCAATTTTGGTCTATCTCCATTTAAAGTAAAACTCTTCTTTGATGGGTCCAAATGTCAGCAAGGGGGAGGCACAGGTTTCATCATGATTCCTCCTTGGGGTGCACCTATCCCTGTCATACACAAGCTTAACTTTGAATGTACCAATAATATGGCTGAATATGAAGCTCTTGTTTTAGGTCTTCAAAATGCCATTAATCTCGGTGCTCACCATATCGACATCTTCACTCTGAGTTCATCGTTAATCAAGTCACTAGTGTCTATCAGTGTAAAAATGATATCCTTCAAAAATATCACGATATCGTTCTCTTTCAGCTTCAATCTTTCGATAAATTTACTATCTAGGCTATTCCTCACACTACAAACTGATTTACAGATATGATGGCTTCTTTAGCCTCGCTTATTCCTCCATTCACTGAAGACTCATGACTTTATGTGGTTGTTCAATGTTTAGACCAACCATCTCATCTCAGGCAGTTGACTTCAATCAATGTCGTCACGACCGACACTCAAGATGAGTGGTATCAGCACATTTTTTATTATTTATCCTATTCAGTGCTCCCTCTAGATCTGACTTCCAATGGCAGAAGATCTTTTATCCAATGCACAAACTACTATACTATTTTGGGTGGAATCCTTTACAAACGTGGCTTTGATGGTATTTTTCTTTGGTGCCTCAAAACCCTTGAATCATCTAAAGCCATTCAGGAGGTCCATGATGGTATTTGTGGTGGAAACTTTGGTGGTTTGGCCATGGCTAAGCACATCCTACATTTAGGCTATTACTGGCCTTCTCTTAATCAAGACTACTTTGTGACTATGTCAAGAAATGTGTCAAGTGTCAACAACATGCTAATCTCACACATATCCCTAGTCAGGCCTTACAACCCGCAAATGGACTTGTGGCCTTTTTCATAATGGGGTCTTGATCTCGTTGGCCTCATCAATCCATGCTCTTTGTAGTGACATCACTCTATCATTACTACCATAAAATACTTCACTAAATGGGTGGAGGTTATTCCTCTTTCATCAACAAAAGCTAACTCTATTGTTGATTTTTCTATCACACATCATTTATTGCTTTGGTGTTCCTCATAAACTCGTTATAGAAAATGGAAAGTCTTTTAAAAACAAATATTTACAGAAACTTTGTGACACCTTCAATATTAAACTCATCTTTTCTTCTCCATACTATCCACAATCTAATGGCCAAGTTGAGGCTTCTAATAAAACTTTACATAATATCCTCATGCAAAGGTAACTAGTCGAGCTGGTAGGGATTGGCACTTACACATCCCTTTTTCTCTGGGCTTATCAGACTAACATTCATACCCATACTTGCGCTACTACTCATTTCTCTCTTGTCTATGGGTCTAAGGCTGTCCTTCCTTTGAAAGTCTAGATTCCCTCTCTTTGCGTCTCTCTCAGAGAGTTTGTCTCTGATGAAGACTATCATCAAAACCATCTAACACAAGCTTGAGTTGTTAGATGAATGTCACCTTAACACTCTTAAACATCATCAAGTCTATCTTGAGCATGTCAAGCATGCTTATAACAAGCATTTTTAGTAGCATGACTTCCAAGTTGGTGATCTTGTTCTTAAAGAAAACCAAAATGTCACTACTCTAGAATGGAGTCAATGTGGTAAGTTTTCTCCTAACTGGATGGGACCGTATGTTATCACTCATAAGTATGGGTCTGGGGCTTATCGCCTGTCTTCCATGGATGGTATACCTGAAATGGAGCCTCTTAATGCTTTGCATCTAAGGCCCTTCTACTATTAAAATCTATCTTACATGATCTTAGTCGCACAACAGATCTTTCATCCACTATGACCAGTCATGCATTTCATAGTGATTCGAACTATGTGGTTCTCCACGTTATGTCTTTTATACCTTAAATATGAGTACCGCAGCTCTACTCATGGCATTTTCCTTATGGATTTGTTCCTTCTCATTGTAATAATACCTTAATCACTACTTCATCCACCCTAGGTGTTCATCTTGATCAAAACTACTTGGGGGCATGAGTACGTGCTTATACACGTTTTCTTCCCCTCTATTTGATCTATCTGGTCTAAACTCAACTTCTTCCAAAGCTCAAAAAAAAGAGAGAAGAAAAAGATGCTATCATAGTCCCAAAAGATAGACTGATCCCTCGAAGGATAGCTATCCATGTCTTATCAAATAAAATCTAAAAAAGTAGACCATTCCTCGAAGGATGGCTACCATCAAAATCAAAATACAGACTGCTCCTCTAAAGGATAGCTATTTGTTTTATGGCATTTCAACCTTTGCAGTAACAAACTTCCTTTATTGGCCAGTTTGTTCACTTTTTAACATCAATGAAAGACTTCTCGCATCGATCAGTTTGCTTTTCTATCAAAAGAAAAAAATCATGAAGCTATGATATGAGACCTTTTTGATCATATGGAGATCATGTTTTCCCCATATGGGCACGTATTTAATCCTTCATGTGTTCTGACGATATGCATACTTATCTCACGTCCTTATCTACTTCCTAGATCTAGTTTGCGACTAACTAGTGTCAGGTTTGTTTTATCCGCGTCTATGGCCTTGTGTGCATTGTCTTTGATTTACCATCAAGGTCTCTATTTATGGTTGGTTAGGGGCCTAACGTATCATTCCTTTTCCTATCTAGATGTAGTTCTTTTTATCTCTAAGGGATAATATCATTACATCACTTTCTTTCATAAAAGACATTTCCCATGTTTATTTGTTGTTCATCCAGTTAAATTGACATTTAACATGTTAATTTACTCAATCAAATCTATCATCTATCTATGCTCATCTTATCTACTTCATCTAACAAAACATCAAAGCATGTATTAAAAACACATGTGAATCCATCTATCTATATCATTTAATTGAATTGACATCTTAAACATGTTAATTTAATCAACCATTTATCCATGACAAATCAATCAAGTCACATCTATTCATCTATCATCTATAACATGCATCTATATCCATCAAAATTACATAACATCTATCCATAACATCCATCCCTATCTATCGAAATTAAATGCATGAGTACAATCACATAACACAAAATGATGAATATATATACATATATCTATCTATACAAAATAATGTGTGGCTTCCAATCAAGCCGTATACATCGTATCCAAAAAAATGCCTTCACTCGAGGCTACATCAATATATCTCTACAAAATATCACATCTATATGGTAAAATCGATAGGTGGAAAACACTATCTCCTCCTCCCTCCTCAAGTCTAGGGCTGTCTCTCCTGACCATCTCCTACAGAGTTGGAGATGCTCACTGCCGTGGCCCTGCCACCTCCTCAATCTCCTCTGGGCTCACACCCTCCAAGGCACCACTGCTGCGTGCTATTCATATCCTCCTCCTCGCTCCATACCGAGGCACATCCGGGGTGTGTTGTGTCAGGGCATCCTCATAATATCTCACCTTGGCAAGGAGATCCTGATAGGTACTTAGACTCACCATACTTGGGTTCTCATGATGGAACCGCTGCTGGTGGTGTGGTGGTCCTCCTACTACCACACCTTGTGCCCCTGACTCTGAGGTGGTGCCTGTATCACCATATTTGGCCCTGAGGGCCTCCATGTGCCTGTGATAGTGATCTCTCTACTAGATCACTATATCCCGCTCTTGACGAGTGGTGTCTCTCTCTTGTATCAGGGTGTCCCTCTCCTCTATCAAAGTCCTAATCTCCTCGAGGGCAGCCTGGTGTGTCTATGTCAAGGCAGCATGCTCTCCCTCAAGTCTCTCTAGTGCTGCTGCTAGATCCTCCTCACCTACCTCTGTAGCTATCAAGAGATGTCATGGCAGCTCCACATGGTACCATGCCTCATAGCCCTCATCCACTCCTACATCATCATCATCATCTATGGGAGGTGGGGCCTCCCTGAGTAGATCTGTTGGGATCAGTATAGGTAGGTCTATCTCCCTACTATCCCATCGGTATGGTGTATATATAGTCGGGATGATCTGAATCAACCCAAACTACCTCATCACCCGTATAAATGGGACTCGCTCTAAGAGCTCGGCCTGTGGCCCCTGATCACCATGTTGTGTCTCAGCTCCACCAGATGGGTGTCCTGTCTGGCCCATATCGGATAGACCCTATATGGTCTCCATATCACCTGTGAGTGTCAAAGTCCTGAATCTCTCTGAATACCACTATGTGGATCTCCCTGTATCTCCTGGGGCCATGTCTACCCACCATCATCGAAATCCATACTCAAGGGCTCCCTCTGCTCCAGCATCCATGGAAGCCCAGATGGCCTGATCACTGATATATGCTCATATGCCCAATAATGGAGCACAAAACTCACATCTATCCTAGTCCACCTGCCTATGGTATACATCCATAGCTCGTGATATATCTATGCTAGTAATGCGTCAACAAATGCAAACACCTACATGAACTCTAGGATATCACAGACACAGTCAAGTAGGAGTAGTGGGAATCATCCACCTCCGAAATCTGGTAATGCATAGTAGGAGATAGCCATCTAGATCAGGGCTATCAATCTACTCCTGGGGTCATCCTGTTGGTACTATTGTGAGGCTATCCTCACAGCCCCAGACACTATCTCTACATCATCTGCCCTATCCCCATATAATCATACCAGGGCCCTCCTCTGCTACTCTCGTGGGGTGATCTCTATCAGGTCCCCTATAATCGGTAACTTGAGGATCCTATAGATGTCCTCATGGGTGATGGTCATCTCACCCATCCGAAACCAAAATGTGTAGGTCTGGCTATCCCACCGCTACACCAATGCTCACATGAGCTCCACATCTCGGGGTACCTGCCTATAATAACGGAAACCCCTAGTCCAGGATAACTCCAGATGGCACCACTCAGCATCTGTCACATTTGGTAGTATGGTCTCCAGTAGCTCGGGAATAACATCTTGCATGTGTAAGACCTATCATGCCTGCATGATATCAAAAAATCGTCATTAGTTTCATATTTATCAAAATCCACATCATTAAATTTTCATCAAAATCTTTCTCAAAAAAAAAAAGTCACTTTTTTCAATCGACACCAAATTTTTCCAATTGGCGTTGTTTACTTGACGATCGATGCCAATTGTATTACAATCAATTCCGATCAATTTCTAATCGATGCTGATTTTTTCAATCAACACCGATTACGAGGCGAGGGAACTAAAAATCCCTCTTGCCTCCTACTACAAAAAACATGAAAAAAAAAAAAACGCTAAATGTACAAAGCTAAGGAAGGCTCACTTACCCCTGGTCATGTCCTCTTCCTCTTCTGACCACTTCGAAGGCTTCCATGTTGCTCAAATTCAATTTTTGAATTTTTCTAAATCAATCATCACAGTGCAAATGAATCATTACCATTCACCTTTTCTATACTTATAGGTTTTCAGAGCGGTCGGCACCGATTATTTTGATCGGCACCGATTTTTGTGGTCAACGTCGATTAGGGGTAATCGACCGATTGGATCCCATTGGTGCCGATCGGGATATTTTGATATATTTCATCCTCTAGTCCCACCAGGACATGCTTCATCCTCATCTGTTCTCCTGTCTTATGCATGTGTCACCCGTCACACATTGTCGCCATCATTACGTATTTCTTTTCGGTACTTATACCTAATCACCTTGTATAGCCTCACGTGCATCTCACTCATGGCTCGGATTTTGCTTGTTATTCCCGCATGGGGCATCTCATCATTATATATTTTGTATGTGCCACCCATAACACACACCGTTCTACCTAGTCGACAATTACTTCTATTACAAAGTCCACTATAGTGGCCATATGTTGATTTCCATGGTGGCTATCCTCTCAAGGCCATCACTTCATCCTTCTTGTCTAAGCGTTGATGCTTGGCTTGTTTATTTGATCATTGTTATGACCTTATTTTCACCTTTCGGTGCATATTTTTGGTATTATCATGGATTCTGAGTTCTCCCCTATACATGGGTAACTCACATTTTTTGCAACCTAAAGATAATGGTTCTGTAGGCACTAACATCATCTCATTTGAAGGCCATTAGTTGTCCCTACCAATGTGTCACTCTTTGGTTGTTTCTATTTTGCGATCACCTTTAGCTCACCGCATTTGTAGCCACTTGAATTGTCTCATATGAAGACTATCTAGTCTACCCTACCAATGTGAGTTCCTTAGGTCACTGCCTTTTTTTTTTTTTACGTGCGTCATCAATGATCAAATCTACCCCAAACATCTCACTGAGGCATCCTTCTTTCTCATCTACCTTTTTCAAACTCGGATCGGTTGCCTTGTTTGAGCCACCCCATTCCTAGTTTGAGGGGGATCACATCATTATTGTTCTTCATTTCTTCCAACTCCTTATTTTTGTCTCATGGCATTGCTTATCACAAGTTACTCGACAAAAAGGGCAAATGTAGACACCTAAAATTGGTTACCCAATTTAGTGTCCCTTGGGTTCGTTTATCCTCTCGGGTAACCCAGGGCACCTTTATATCACCACTTCTCCCTTAGGGTATTACTTAAATATTTAATTTAGAGGCCTATCCTAAGTTTGTTCCACCCCATTATATTTCATCCATGGTTAATTAAACATTAACTATGTAATTTTGTCTTCTACATTTATTTCAACTACTTATCTACACCATATCAATTTCCAACATCCCTTATCATTTTTATCCATCCATCCCACCTAGTTCTCCTCCCTAAAATTTTACGGTGGGATTTTTCCATATTTGAGTCGGAGGGATAATATTCTTATCCTTCTAATTCATTTCTTTTTCTCCACTTTGGGATTCTATTCCACTGATCGGTGTCAACCGTTTCTCGATCGACGCCAATTTTTTTGAGCGGCACCGATTTTTGAAATGGCACCAATTTTATCTTGGTTAGCGCTGATTATAAATTTATGACCTGAGATCCTCTCTGGTTAGATTCAGAAGAGCTGGTTTCCTAGAGATTACTTTTTTTGAGTGATTAAAGAGATTATCAGAGAAAGAGAGTGAGTTTTGTGTAGTTTAATCCTTGAGAGGTGCATTATTACTCTGTCTGCATATCTACAGCTCTTGCGGGTCTCCATAGCTACCCTGGTCATCATCAATCATCAATCAAGCATTTTTCAGGTATTCTTCTTTGTTAGTTTTTGTAATCTCCTTTCGATCAACACCGATCTAGTCCAGTCGAATCTGATTAGTCTTTAATCAACACTAGTTTATCCAAATTGGCACTGATCGGGCCTTTCTTTAGTTTCTGGGTTAGAATCCATCAATTTCTACCTCGGATCCTCTTTTTCCATCTTCAATCTCTACTTTCTGATCAATCTTTAGTAATCTAGTCTTACGTCTAATCCGTTTTGCTTAGTTTGCTTTCTTCTTTTACTTTCTGGCCCTTTCTTCCTGTGTGTCCAATCGATGCCAATCACTTTGCATGATCACCGCCGACCCAAATAATAAACACCGATCACTGTCTGATCGATGCCGACCAAAAAAATGATGTTGATCACTGTCTGATTGATGCCGACCAGTCTGTAGAAAGATATAGAATTTAGGTAACACAATTTCAGCTTTGTTTTTACAATTTCCTACTTTTTTTTTTAGGTTTCTCTGTGGTTTTACATTCTGTCTATTATTTTTAATCAAAAAACCTAAATATTTGCTTACATATTTTTATCATGTATGTCTTTATTCTTGATTGAAAATGTGAATTGACATCCAGAGGAAGCTCATTGCTTCCGGACCCGCTTTCCAGGTAGTTCACCCATATATCATCTAACGTTATCTTTTTCTGCCAAGGATTTGTGCATCACAGGTTTCTTGGATCTACTTTGTAGGATTGCTCATGTGCACCCGTATTGTCTCCATTGGAATTCTTTCCATTTACGTCTTTGATCTTATCCAATCTATCAGGTATCAATTTCATTTGAGTTTTTCAAGGTTTTTGTGTTTAGTTTGGTGCATTAACTTGGATAGGTAACAAACACGGAAATTCTTGATCTACATCTGAATTTGAAATAGTGCTCATTTCTCTTCTCCTTCATGACATTTCCCATTTTCTAGTGCATGAGAGGACATGAGAAAGGCTATAAATACATGATTTTAGAAGTGTAGAAGATCATCAAAGCATGAGAGCAAGTGAGCAAGAAATCTTGGTGTTGGAAATTGTATTTTTGTAGAAGAAAGGAGTGTTGGACAGAGCAAACAAGTAACTGAAAGGAAGTGTTGAGATATTATCTACTTCTCTTTCTTACTTATTGTAAATTTTGTACCTATTGATTTAAATTTTCTAATAGAAGTGGGAAGAAAGAGAAATTTCCCTTCCTGACTTCTTTTTCATCCATTGGAGGTTTTCTTGGATAAAATTGTTGGTGTTATGAGCTTATATTCTTTCCTTTACTACAATTGTTGATTCTAAGCACAATAGTAATTCATTCACTAACTATCTTTGTTATTTTCTAATAGAAAGTAAACATCAGTGAGTAATTTGTGATTTTTGAGTAATTCCAAAGTTGAAGAGTTTACATATCACAGGGTCAAATCAGAACTTATGGCGAGGAAAATCTGGACAATTGTTTCTAGATCTAAGGTTGCTCCCACCGATCATCAAGCAACTGTAGATAATACTAATGCATTCTCACAACGAATGTAGGAGGTTCTTTCCATGACTTTGTGTAATGTGAATGATGAGTACCTTCTATACATTGGTAATATTGAACATCTGAAAGAGGTATGGACATAACTAGAATCTATTCATGAAGGAACATGTTTATCTAAAATTATTAAATTAGTTTTAGAATTACTTACAACCCCTATGAAAGGACATGAAAAAGTAGCTAATTTCTTAGCCAAAATTAAAAATATTAAAGAACAATTAGATGGATACAATTGTGATTTAATGGTGAATAATTAATCTAGTTTATTGTTCATTAAAAATACATGAAAGATTTAGAAAAAAAATTCTATCTTGAACTCTAAATATCATAACGAAAATGATCTACTTGATTTAAATAACTTAAGTTCACTTCGATATAGAAGAACAAGTGATGATGAACTTTGACTCTAAGGAGAATACCTCTCATGCACTTCTTACTCAGAATTCAAAGTTAAAACCTCACAAGCCCTTCTCGGATCAAAAATTTAGATCTAAACCTTCTTTTATTAATAAGAAAAGTTTTTCTTCTGATCAATTGTGTGTTATATTTAGTGGTAAATGTCACAAATGTGGTAAATTTGGACATAAAAAGGAATATTGCAAAACTAAGAAACCTATCCATAAAAATAAAAAATAAATTGTTTCTTTTAAATACAATTTAAGGAAAAAGATAGATCTAATGATATTCCTAAAATTGTTGCATTATATGTTGCATTGTATTCTTCCTCTAATTCTAAATGGATTTTAGATTTAGGTGCATCAAATCATATGACTGGTGTTTCAAATTCTTTATTTGATGTTGTGAAAATAAATGAATGTGTGTATCTTGGTAATAACTCATCTTTAGAAGCAATAGAGAAAGGAAAAGTAAAATTTGCTAACGGTGTGTTGAATAATGTTTTATTTGTTCCTAAGCTCAAAAATAACCTTTTATCATGTTTTCGAGTTAACTCATGATGGTTTGGATATTCAAATCTTGAAATATACTTGGTATATCAAGGATAGTAATGATAATATAATAGTTGAAGGAATTCAAAGAAATGTTCGTATATTTTTATTTCTATTCTACATCCTATTTTGTTTCTCAAAGTTTGAATAATTCAAAACTATGGCATGAAAGATTAGGACATGTTAATTATTGAAGTTTATATGAAATGGCTAGATATAATCTTGTGAAAGGTTTGTCGTGTTGTCTTCTTCTCATGATGTGTGTGAAGGGTGTTTACGCTCAAAACAAAGTGCTAAACCCTTTCACTCACATCTTGAAGAGAGTTCCTCTTCCCCACTAGAACTTATTCATAGTGATGTTAGAGGACCTCTTGAAGTAGATTCATTAAATGGTTCTTTATATGCTATGACTTTCATTGATGATTTCACAAGATGATTTGGTCATATTTTCTTAAAAATAAATTTGATGTACTTGGAGAAATTTAAGGAATTTAAAGCATCTATTGAAAACTCTTCAAATTATAAAATTAAGAGACTTAGAACAGATAATGGGGGTGAATATGTTAGCAAAACATTTGAAATTTTTTTGTATTGATTGTGGTATTAAAAGGGAATTAACTTCTCCTCATTCTCCCCAATCTAATGGTGTTGCAGAACATAAGAATAGGACTATTTTAGATATGGCTTACACTATGCTTCATTCTGCTAGTCTTCCCAAATTTCTGTGGGTAGAAGTAATGAACACAATAGTCTACATTCTAAATAGGGTTCCCACTAAAGCTATTCATCTTTCAAATCCTTTAGAAAAATGGTCAAATCAAAAACCTAATATTTCTCATCTAAAATTTTTTGGTAGTCCTACTTCTTTATACATTCCTAAAAAGAAAAGAAAGAAACTTGATATGACTTCTTTCTCTTGTGTTTTCATTGGATATGGTATTAACACTGCAGGTATAAGGATTTACAACCCTGTAAAAAGGGAAGTAACTGAAAACCACAATGTGGTGGTTTTGGAAAAATGCTTTTGTTCATCTAATAATGGTAAAGATGTTCCTAACTCTGTCAATATTTCTAATGATGGTTATGATTCTGATAATGAGAATATAGTAAATGGTCATGATGATGTTTCTTGTGTTGATACTATAGATGCTTCTGAATCTCCTAACTCCCTAGTTAAGAAACCAAAATGGGCTCAATATATGTTAGAAAGTTCTAATCCTATTGATATTAGGAAAATAACCAAAATCCATCATACGTACCATGCATTAATGACCTTGTATGAACCTAAGCTGTAAAGTTTTGAAGAAGCTTCTCAGGATGAGAAGTGGATCAATGTAATGCAAGTTGAATATAATGCCCTAATTCAAAATCAAACCTGGGAGTTGGTTCCACCTCCAAAAAAAAGAAGTATCATAGGGTCTAGGTGGTTATACAAAGTAAAATATAATGCAAATGGTAGTATTGACAAACATAAAGCTAGACTTGTTGCTAGAGGTTTCACTCAGAAACTTGGTATTGATTATGTTGAGACATTTGCCCCTATAGCTAAAATGAGTACTATTAGGACCTTATTTGCAATTGCCACTCAATTTGGGTGGGAAATCCACCAAATGGATGTGAAAAATGCCTTTTTGAATGGTGATTTAAAATAAGAACTTTACATGTCTCAACCAATTGAATTTGAAGAAATTGGTAAAGAAAACTATGTTTGTAAATTAAAAAATCCTTGTATGGTTTAAAGCAAGCTCCTAGAGCTTGGTATGTGAAAAATTAATTCTTTCTTTAAATAGTTAGGATTTGTTAATTGTTCTTTTGACAATGATCTATTCATTAAGCAAGAAGGATCACATATTATCATTGTTTGTATATATGTTGATGATTTGCTTATGACTAGTGATAATCCTACTTTAATTTGTAGAATTAAAGAAAAATTGAAACAATACTTTGAAATGATTTATTTAGGTCTCTTACATCATTTTCTTGGCATGGTTATATTTCAAGATAAACATTCTATTGTTGTTTCTCAAGCACAATATGTAACCAATGTACTAAATTTTTTTAACATGATTGATTGTAAACCAATTTCTACTCCTATGGAAGTTGGACTAAAAATTGATCCTAAACCTGCATGTGAAAAATTTGATCCTACTTTATATAGGAAGTTAGTTGGTAGTTTGATATATCTAACTATCACCAGACTAGATATTTCCTATGTAGTAGGAATTACTTCTAGGTTTATGCAGGAACCTTATAGAGATCATTGGAATCTTGCAAAAAGGATTCTTAGATATATTAAAGGTACAATCAATTATGGGTTGCATTATACTAAGAATGAAAATGCTAACTTATATGGATTTTTGATTCTGATCATGTTGGTGATGTATTGGATAGAAAATCTACTTCTAGTTATGTGTTTAAATTTGGTACAGGTGCCATTACTTGGTGCAGCAAAAGTAACCAAATGTTTCTATCTCTTCAACAAAAGATGAGTATAGAAGTGCAATGGAAGCTACAAAAGAGGCTCTATGGCTAAAGAGGTTGTTTGATGAGATAAAGATGAAGGATCTACATAGTGTTCCTTTGTTTTTGACAACCAAAGAATCATAACTCTTGCACATAATCCAGATCAACATCATATGACAAAGCACATTGAGATACATATACACTTCATCCGTGAGAAGGTGCTAAGTGGTGAGATAGATCTCAAGTTCGTGATGACTGAAGAATAGGTTGTTGATATCTTCACAAAGCCCCTGAGTACTATAAAATGTTGGATTGTCAAGTTTCCATTGAGGGGGAGTGGGCATGAAAATGTCACCTCCTAATGGAACTTGGTTTTTGTAAAAGACCTTTGGGCATTTGTAAAAATACCTTCGGGAAAGTGTAAAAAGACCTTTGGGCATGTGTTAGTACCCAAATTCATTTCTCCTTTTCAGTCCGAGCAACATTAGAAATATGGCATGAAGCTTGAAGGTATATAGATCTTGATATATTTCATTTTGTAGCCAGGGATGTGATCTAACCTTGTGCTTAAATTTATAGATAGATGGATAGAACTTTGAAAGGATTTGATCTAACCCTCACTATTTTAGGTTGTGCCTTTCAACCAAGGTAAGAGAACCTATATTGCATCCTTTTTTTATGAAGGAGGTGGAGATATCCTTATACTTGTGCATATTGTATGGATGGATGGCCTTGGGAAAACATGATCAATTTTCCATTATTCAAACTCAACAGAGCTATCACTACTAAATGATGGAAATGCTTTTCAAGACAAGGCAGATTTGTTAAAGACATTGTATGATTCTCGATTTGATCTGTGCATTTTTGTAGATGGGTTAGATTCTTTTGTTGACACAAATGATCTTGCGGGGTTAGTATGGGTAGGACTAGTTATGTTAGATGATATTTTTGTGGGGTATTGATAAGAAAAACTTGGATATATCAAATATTTGACAACCTCTACAATACTTGAACAACTATTAGATAAAATGCTTCAAATAATCAGGATTTTCTTTCAACCAGAAGATGCATAAATGGAAGCCCAAGTTTCACTCTTCACACAATCTTTGAGAACTCACCACAAAATATTGAAGTAAAGAACTCAATTAAACACAAAAATCCTTGATCAAACCATGCCTAAGGTACCCCAAAGGCTTACAAGCAATCTCAATCAAAAATGAAGGTGGAGTGATTTTAAACTACTTATTTTCAATGCCGGATGAAAGCTCTTCTTGCAAAAAAAAATACAAGTGCCACTAAACTATCAATAAGGATGAAATTATATGTGATTTCTAAAGACTTTCAATGCAAGATTGCAACAAGAACAATGAAAACTATTTGTAGGTATTTAAAATGATAACAAACATCATATTGCCCAGAAAAACATAGATTAACTCAAAAACTTGTTAGATTCATCAGCAGGGGAGAGTTTCATGAACAATCTTATGAAGCTGTGTGATGGCTATACACTTGTAACCAACTCACATACATGAAGATCCAACATAGAATAAATTAACCTAGTTCTTTGGTGCATTTCTTAGAGAATGAGCTTTCTCTCATAATTTTCTCATGATTTTCAACTTCCCGACGCCTTTGCATTTTTCCAAAATGCACTATATACCTCTTTCCACATTGGAGCCTTCTTTCCCAAGCAAAGCATATGACAAGGATCAAGTTTGTTACAAAAATTTCTCATGATTCACTGAAAATGACATTTAACAAATTTGCAATGAGAGTTGCAGTGTGTTTAAAAGACTGAATCATTACAAATATTCGATCATTATCTTTCACGGAGGTGGGTTTTTCATCATCAAGGCATACAAATGCCTTTCCACTCATCATTTTAGCTTTTCACCTTTTAAAACTACCTCTGCAACTTTCAAATTTGACATTTCTCGTGTCTAGATGGATTAGGAAAAAAATTTGTTTCAAAAACATCTCAAATCTACAAATTGAGTTATGAAACTGATTCCAATGATCCTAGAAGGCCAAAACGACATGGAATCACCAAAAATTTGATGCAAAATTTGTAATTCCAAGTTTCTTGGAGAAAAAATGGTAGCCAAAAATGAATATGTATAGTTACCCTTGATCTGCTCTTTCTCCTTCAATCTGGGCCCTCCATGTGTCAAAATATGATTGGGAATCAATTCAAGCTCACCTTTTGACTTTTTGACATTTTTGGAAAAATGGAAACAATTGACTTCTTCTCTACACTCCTCTACCCTTGAATTTTTGATGACATGTGGCACATGTGGGTCCCATTGGGATCATGCTTCAATTCTACGCATTTTTACCCTTCTTGGAAATTTGGAAGATTTTCATTTTTTTTTAATAAGCCCACGCCTCCTATTTCTCCTTACCACGTGTCACTTGATGATTCGCTCATGGGCCAGCACTTCAAATTTCCATACTAAGTCTTTTTTACAAAAGGGAAAAATTTTGTTTTTCCTTCGCCACCATGAAACCCGCTCTACCTTTGCCACATGTCTCCTTGTGGCTCATTCATGGGCCCACAGCTCAATTTTTGCCTTAACTCCTTTTTCCAAAAAGGAAAAAATTCCCCATTTCCTTCCATGGCCACATTCCCTCTGAATTTTCATGGACACATGTCCACCCGTGATTGGCCATGGGGCCACGCTCCAAAATTTTACCTTAGGTCCTTTTTTGCAAAAGGGAAACAATGCCCTTTTGCCTCCACTTTCCCACTGTTGTTCCTCTCTCGGCCACATGTCCACCACCTACTTCATCATGGACCCATGGGATTTTCTTCCACTTTTCTCCCCTTCACCAAAAGGAAAAATTTTCCTAAGTCTTCTGCATAGTTTCTATTCCACCATGGCACAAGAACATGACATGTGTTCCTCCTCCTTCCTATGGACTTGCATGGGGTTGTGGGGAAAAATTGTGAAATTTTCCAAAGGCCAAAATCATTAAGTTTTATAGAAAACCCTCTGATCCTTGTCCAACTAGAAGCGGCCACATAGGAGGAGAATTTTAAGCTTAATTTTGATGGGCAAATGACACTCGTACAACTGTAAAAAACGCAGAATTTACCAGAGATGCCCAAATTTGATTTTTTCTTCATGGGTGAGGGATTTTTGCTCAAAAAACAAGGGGAAATTGATTTTATGCAAGTTTCAACCATGGGGATAGATATTTGAGGGAAAATACACATGAAACAAACAAATTTGAGCTCCAACACCAAAAAAAAATGGAAAAAATGACCAAGGCCCATGGATTTGGAAAAATTAGGGCACAAAATATGGCAAACTTGGGTGTTTCTTCACAAATGAGGCATGGAAAATGATTTTCAAATGGACTAAGGCATGGGAACAGAGGCAACAACTTCATTTCACCCATTAAAACTATAGAAAATGTTTCAGAAATGTAGAGTGAAAGGAAAATTAGGGAAAAATAATAGAGGATCAAAATGGACACCAAAAAGACCTTCATGTATACCTCCTTGGATTCTTTTTTAGAAAGAAGTGTAGAAAGATCTTAAAGAAGGTTTTCATTAAAATCTTTAGTGCTATTGAGTTTATTGGTAAACATCTAGTACAAGCATATTATTAAGGAGGTCCTTGGTTATAAAAGACTCCTATATGCTTGGGTTTAATAACCTTTTATGAGAACATGTGAGAATATGTAAAACTCACAAATCATACTTATCCATTGATCATGGGATGATATTTGGGATTCCAAATCATTTTTACCAAAATGTAACTTGAGTATGATGAAGGTGTTATAATTCCTTCACCCGATATGCTAGCCTAAAACCTTTATGGTTTAAGGATTGTAAATCCTGTAGTGTACCACGGGCAGGTAATCTATTAGCATATGTTATCCCACTTAACATTAAGGGGGAGTGTTGGAACATAATGATTAAGTGGTTTGGCCAACCCTTAATTAATATGGGTCCATCACTATTATATAGGTTAAATATTTAATAATATGAAATACTTTTCTATTATTAAATATTTATACCTAGGTAATATACATTAGGTAAGTATTTAATAATGTGAATCATTTATGTTTATATTTATTAAATACACTCACCTAGGTATATGTGTCAACCATTTTAGGTTGAAAAGGTGGGTCGAGAGACATACCTAATCACCTTATATAAAAAGGACTCTAGGTCCTCATTTGATATATTTGAGAAATATATCAAAGGTGTGAAAATCAAGTGATTTGGTTTTACCCTTGGTAAATAGGGTTTTAAGGAGGAGGTGATCTTACTGGATGTAAAATAATTTCTCTGAAGTAAAAGTTATTTTCAAAGTGGTTTTTACCCTATTGGGGTTTTCCACTATAAATACTATGTCACCTGTGTTATTTATTTCCTGTAAGTATTTATTTATTTACTTATGTTATGATGTAATGTTTATTTAAATATTTATTGTAACATTATATAATATGTAATTTGATTAAATCCATATTTATTAGAATCCTCAAATTCTAACATGAAGTCTAGCACATGGAATGCTTGTACCACGATGCATAAGAACACATCGAGACATGAAGTTCATTCTTCAATCCAAAAGACATAATCGTGCAGGAAAAAAATCCTTATTTAGTGATGAACGTTTTTTTCTCTAGTATTCCTTTGTAATATTGACTTAGTGATACCCTAAGAACTCATCCATGAAAGAAGGTTCTTACAGCAAAGCATTTCATGCCCGATTTCACGCTTAGAAAGACTACTCCCTCAAAAAATTTCTTCCCCACATGGAATTGGGAAAAAGGGTTAGAAATTGATTTGACAATTTTTTGTGGTAGCAGGAGGGTGGTGTTTCATACCACATTCTAGGGATGGAGACATGGATTCAACACTTGATCCCCTGAGATGATGCTACTTGTCAAAACCAATCCATTTCCGTAGTTGGGGCAGACTTTATCATTCTCCTTATCCTCCCATCCTTCTTTGGATAGTCTTCGCATCTTGAAACTAACCATTGGGCTGATCCAATCTAATTCTTCCATTTGGAAGTGGAAAATCTTGTTGAAGAATGATAAATATGTTATCATCTTGTTTATTTCTTCCTTGACCCACCTATGATGTTTGGAAATTTGGATTCATCCCTGATAAGGCCTCTTCCAAATCGGATGGTGCGCACCTTCACTTCTCTCAACTTGATTTTCATTTCCCCAAGGAATGGTGGATGCCTTTGATTTCATGATACCTACAAGGAATAAATCTTGGAACTCGTTTGCAAGTGCCTCACAAAGGCTGAAATCTTCACAGAAACCTCGCAAAAGATGGATCAGAAAGAAGAAAGTAAAGAACAAGCCTACACTAAAGATCAATGACCTTTGAAACTTATTTTTCACCAATAGTCCCAAACATAATGATATCTTCCTTAAGTTATGTCTCCATCCCAATGTTAACCTTGTTTGTTTTCAAGGGCTCATAAAACGGTAGAGAAGGAGGATGTTGAATATCATCGTGCTTGCTCATTAGCATTGTCTAAGACTTCAAATACCAGCCGTGCATACTTGCAAAGATGGCTAACATCCAAAGTTTCCATTTCTTCTCCGTCTACTACATAGACCATTTTTGGCATGTCGATTGGTCCTTTTCCCCTTCTATTTTTTTTTGACATGCATGATTTTAAGGACACACAAGTTGTAGATCCATTTCTCCATTTTCTCTAATTCCTCCTTCCTCCTTATTCCTTGATATCTTCATTGAGGCACATCTCCAAATAAGGCTCACCCAATAATTCCAGCTTGCCTATCTTCTTCCATAAAACTATCTCCCATAGCGAGGCACTTTATTACTTTGCAATGCCTTAACTACCATCGATGGCTTGGTACTCTTATCCTCGAAATCTTGAATGAGATCATTTTGGACCTTCCAACTCTTGCTAATTACTTGCTTGACAACACATCTTCGAATCAATATACTAAGCACATTTCACGCCCGCCATAGACTTGTCCCAAATGCTTGTGGGCCGCTGGACTCATTTCGGTGGAATACATCTTATGCACCCATAACTAGGAAGGTGGTAAAGCTTCTTTTCTCCATCTCAAAGCCTTCTCCACCTTCTTCGGATAGTGAAAATTACTGAAGGGACATCATCTTTACTCAATCATGGTAGTATTGTATGATCAAAATACCCTGGGGGTGTTTTGGATAACAAAGCTCACATAGACTGAGAATACATCTTATGCACAAAGAATGTAATTCTTTCTTCCCACCTCCTTCTCACACACTGCCACTCATCTTTACCATGGTAGGCTCTCAGAACCTTACGAATGCAATATCCCACCAAGGCTCTCACGATGTAGTTAACACGGTGTAGTTAGGTAGGTTATAACTGAGCATCCCCCTTCTCTTGTCATCATTCTTCCACTAAGCCTTCATTTCCCACAAGAAAATTTCAGGATATGCTCCTCAAGATTAACTTGACAACTTTTTTCCTCCTAGGTGCTTGACTGAGCATGCCTTTGTCATAATTTTTACAAATCCTCTCAAATTTTTCCCAATAACTCATAGGTACCATTCACCCAATTGTCGCATGCCACACTAGTGGTATCACTCAAGACTAAGCATGTTCACACTTTGGATGACTCCTCCATGGGATGAATTATCTCGGGATCTCTAATGGAGCATACATAAATTCTATCAAGGACATTCTCCTAAGGGATTAGTATAGGGTGGTGGCTTCCCATGTGTTAAAGGAATGATCACTCTTTCTTCCTTATTTTCAAATATGATATACCCTTTGTTAAACCATAGGTCTACATTGTTCTTGTAACACCATGGGTGCCCAAGAAATGCTTTGGAAAGTTGTCTTCCTCAACGAGTGCTAAGACTTTGAAGTCTGTAGTGAACTTGGCCCCTTGAATGGTGATAAATGCATCCTTCAAGACTCCAATTCACAATTCCTTATTTTTTTTTCCATATATAACACATTCTAAAATGGTTATAATGCGAGCCTTCCCATCTAATGCTAGGAATATAACATAAGAACATTGGCCTTTGCTCCCATGTCAATGAGGATATTACTTAGAATTCATCTATAAAAACCACATTCAAAGTAATCTCCTTGTCATTGTCAAGGTTGTGAGTAGGAAGGTTTGCATGCAAAACTTGCCTTTCGCACTCTACTTTAGCACATGGTACCTTCTCCCTCATCCATTCTCCTAAAATGGAGTAATATTCTCTTGCCTTAACATCCTACATACCTCCTTGACTTCACCCAAGTCAACCTTTTGAGCCTCAACATTCTTAATTTTCTCTAACTTTGTTTTGATTTCTCCTTTAGACATTGGATCTCCCCTTGTAAACTTCAAATCACGTCCATAGTCTCTTGATACACCTTCTTCTTTTGATAAGGGTCTAAATATTTTCCATGTACCATTTCCTCTCTTAAAACTAGTTTCCTTTGCCTTAGCAATTCTCACACGCACGCGTCCTCTACTCACATCGTCACCAAGGTACAAGTTCTAGCCATGACTCACATGCCACTCTTGGCATCCATTGTGAATCAGCATTTTTATGCTCGCCATCCCAACACCCTTGTCTTTTTGGTGTTGTTGGTTCATATGCTCATAAATCTTTGGACACTCTTCATACTTATGTTTCTTTCCACACCATAAGCATTGTAAATGTATAAGGATAATCACGTTTGTAATGATCGTAGCTCCATAGTTATAATAGGTTGCTCATGGGAATTCACTTCATCCTCCACCGTGATTCTGTGACCAAAAAATCCTCCACAAAAACCTTTTCCATGTGCTCATCCATTTGCGCACACTTCATAACGATGGTCATCATCCTTGGAACTACTTGCAAGGTTATTTTGGCACACACCTAGATCAATAGCATCATAAATATGATCAATCAATCTGCAATCCTTAGTATCATGGGTGGTAGAGGTACAAATCTTAAAATAGAAAAATACATTCTTACGATTTACACACTGTAGTAGGGGGCACCTACTTGCATCATGATCCCCATGGAAAATCTCACATTCTACCACCATAGAGCATACCAATTTCCGAGGGTACGAATCCTTCACATTCCCTTCCACTTTGCATTATGTAAAACAAATCCCACTTTGTGAACCTTATACGCTGAGTTTACGGATAGATTATCCAAATTCTTGGCCATTACAAAATTTGAGCATCCAAAAAGGACTAACACCAAGTTATCGATGCTCCTAATAGCTTTAGCGTGCAAGAGAAACATCCAACGCCTCACGCATGTATATGAAAGTCTTGTGTGATAAAGCCCTTCTAAATGGTGTTATCAATCCTCCGACAAACCATTGAGCATGTTGAGAAGGATGAATGTCATAGGATAGTTTAGACAAGAGAGTTTTGAAACATGCATCATACTCCCGCACACTCTCTACCATTATCTTTTGGATCTCCTTCTAACGCTAATTCTCTTCTCCTCAAACTTGGGGATATGTAACTCGCTAGAAGGCATTTTTAAACATGGTGTAGTCTACCACCATTTGATGGGGTCATACTTCCTATACCAACTATGCATGTGTCCTTACAACATTGTTACAAACTAACTTTCCTTCTACTCTAGAGTAGTGATCCCTTTCACGCACCATAGTAATTCACACTTGTGTACATGATCTGCAGCACCTTTAATACCCCTATAGTCTGGTAAGTGCAAATACATCTTAAATAATACTTATGGAGGTGGTTGAGGCCACTGTCCTCTTAATCTAGAGCCTTCATTCCCTTCGTTGTTTCCTCTACTAGATCCACTAGATCCTCTAGGCCCCTGTTCCTCTTGACCCACCATATCCACCTCCTACGGTCGGTAAAGGACTTGAAGTGGTTGCACCTAGTTTTCCCAATGTCCCACTGAACTACGCGTTGATGGTTTATGATATTGTCCCACTACTAGTTGTATGTCTCACACCACTCCTAGATGAGATACCTAAACCTTACGTATTTGCCTCTCATCCAAAGATTCCTCCAAATACAAGAGTGGCTTGCGAAACCATGGATGTTCCAAACAAGAAATTATATCTCCTGGGTGTAGATCAATTACTCCCACTAATTCCAATTAGGTTAAAAATACTTCTCCCTTGATTTGGAAAACCAAGTGCCAAGGGTTGGTCATCAGGTGGGTTCAGATGTGCACCGACGACTCTTATTTCTCCATGCGAAGAAATCACATCGAGAATATGAAGGGGATTCTCTCCCATGCTTCCCAATATGGGGTAGCACAAAATACTTAGGTTCCACGTCCTCTGCGTGAACCTCAACTCCTTCCCAAAATTTTTTCCTCCATTGATCCATCACACTTGCAACCTCGCATTATCTATCCATCTCCCTTTCACGAGATTCACTATACTTGAGTCGTCTCTCCTCCCTTTTATTCTTAGCCACAATGTCCATCATGTTACTCCACCTTAGCTTCCTCTCCTAGTGCTCGAGAGAAGCTTTAGCCGTTAATGGGAAATGCTTATAAAATAAAGGTAATGACCAAGATCATCATAGCCAAAGGAATAACACGTAAAAATAATCCTCCTGGGCTCCTTTAGAAAATCAAACTCAACAACTTTTGGGAAATAATACATAGAAATGACATATTCTAGAGTATAATTGGTTATCACTCTCTTCCACCAATGATCAACAACATGTGTCCAAGTTAGATCTACATCCTATAGCCTCGATAGTCATCTTGGGTCCACACGTGCGATCTGTAGTACTAGCTTGATCTGGATGCATATGTTGAAATCCATTCATATAATTCTATTGGAAAACAACAGAAGAATGTTTCATATAATTCATGGTATAGGTTATCTTCTACCCATCTACGTGCATAGAACTCAGGGCCCAAAGTGATGAATCCTTGAGAAAACTCATCTTCCATGTTCTTGAACCATATTTCAACACTTTCTAGGGTCGAAACTTCATCATCATGCAACACATGGAAAAGGATGCATGCCATTTTTCACAATTTCAAAAAGAGGTCTCGGTAATGGAACCAAGATGTAGTCATATTTTATACCCTTAGACCAATAGTATAATCCCATGCACGCTGACATATCACCCGGTGGCACTTTGGGAACTCACTGAGGTACATGCAAGCACCAAGTATCTCCTTTATGTGATTCTTGTGAGAATGCACCATCTTATGATAGATAATCAAATGTAGAAGAATAGAAAATAACTATACAACATTCTAAGAACCTAGAATGAATTGTTATCTCATTACATCCAAAAAAGAGTAATAGCAAACAACATATGAAAATGGTTCATACATAAAGGAAATGCATAAGGAATATACTCATGAACATGTATATGGTTTACAATAGAGCCTTATATTCATATCAACATGTTTAAGTACCACATTACATTCCATGAAACCATTACAGACCTTCATATTACAATGCAAAGCCAAGTCATGCATCAGAACTACACTATGTTCATCACATTACAAAAATGATTGTAGACCCATCCCTCTAAATGTGCCATCACTCCTAGAGTTCTCCTAATCCCTAACCCCTAGAACCCTCCATTATATTTCTACATAGCTTCATCTCTCTTCAAATCTATTCTTTTCTTCTATCAAGCACTTGTATGTATAACCTTAACAACCACTGCTATGCCTTTATGAAGTTATAGATTGGTTTCCAAGTTTCTAAGTGATCCTCCATGGGAGCATGCCATCTCAGATCCGAGCTCTCCACTCTTTTTAATGATGCCTTCTAGAACCTTCCATTGCATGCCTAGAATATTCCCTTTTTGATCCCACAATCACTAGGCTAGCACCTTATCCAAAAGGGTCACACTTTTCTCGTGTGCTTCTGGGATGCTGAATGCGACTAAGTCCAAAACCTATCCTACCTTACACATGCATGCCATATGTTTTGCAAAACACTTTATAACCCTTTCCCAGTAGGCCTTCAACCTCGCGTGCCCTTCTTCAACTAGGTCCCATGCCCACATGCCTTCTCATCCTTAGCCAATATTTGGAGCCCAATAGAGATCTATTGGGATTTCATGAAGCATAATCTTCTAGTGGCAGTTAGTCCTCGCTTCTTCTATTTTCTCTCTATTTACGTGGGGGGGCTCTCTATATTCTTATGTGGGGCTTATCTACCTGAGCGATATTTTCTATATGCTTATTATCTCTTTTGGGGAGGATTTTTTCCTATGGGTTTTCTCCTTTTATCCACTTTATGAGGGATTTGATATGTACTTGGGTACCTCATCGAGCTTGCCTCTAGGACTATTTCTTCTACCCACTCAATATATTCTAAAGGGGGTGTTAGTATATGTTTTTATTCCATTACATTATTCTTTTTCTATTACATGGTTTTTCCTACACATGTATTTATCTTTCTTAGGTGTGATTTAGATAAATAGAAGTTAAATTTCAGCTTTTTAGGTGGTATTTACACTTCCTACTTCCTATTTATACACATCTTATAAATATATCTTCTTATCCATTCAATATACAAAATATATTTTGGATCATGTTTGCTCCATTCTCTCATAACATTACTCTCTTTATGTTTTTTATTTTATCGGTGTTCAATATTGGCTCAAATTCTCAAATTAAACAACTCATTATTGTTAATTGTTGGGAAGGATCAATGTATAAAGAAGGAAATTATGCTAAAAAGGAGTTAACTAATACAATGGAAAAGGAGGAGGGGGAGAAGAAAAGGAATAAGGTTGGAAATTAGTTCTCGAGAAAAAAATCAAAATTAAAATAAGCTCAAGAATTACACGAAGCAATAAGTTGAAAGGACTTGAATCCTATTGAAGGGAATTCTAGATCTCTTGATGTTGGTGCTTGGTTTTGATACCAGGGATGAATTTTGGTAGAACATTGGGGAAGGTTCTATCCTTCTTGTTTCTTCTTTTGTATTCTTGGTTAGGATTAAAGTTTATCTTCGATATGGTTGTAGAAATGAGAGGAAACGTTTCAAAACCTCCAATGTACCCCTAATAAAGAAAAAGGTAAAATTATCTTTGGATGAAATCATTGAAGATATATAAAATTTACGACATAGATTATTCTTTATCCAATTTGTTAATATTTCACATCAATTTAATATTCTTGCATATTATATAACTAATTACATTATGAACTCTTATTATTCTAGTATTTAGAAAATGGAGTGAAAAGACTAACTTTATTACCATATCATAAAGTATTTAAATAGATTAGAAACATAAGATTATTTTTCTAAATTAATACTCATCATAGTGTTATCCTGAAAATTGAGTCTAGGTGAATTTCAAAGGTCAACCATTCAAATTTTTACCAAAATTGATGTTTAGGAAAAACATAAATAATTGAAAATTCTAAAAAAAAGTCTTGATTTTTTCATTTCCTTTATTTGGAAGAGTTTTTGAATTTTGGATGCACATTTTCATTAACTTACAAAATGCATGGAAAGTTCTTGTCCTTGCCATAGTCTATTGGCTTTATATGTTGGACTTTCTGGGTTTAGAAACACATTTGAATTTAACTTGAAATATTTTTGCTAAGTTCCAAATCCTAATTAACACTATATAGTGTTAATCAAAATTTTGGAATTTTGATGTAGATTTACAAGTTATATAAAAAATTAAAACCACGTTTGAAATTTTGACTTACTCTATACCCTTCGTCGATCGATCGTATAATAGGGTTTTGGAGCACACTTGCAAGTTACATACAAAATGTAATTTGACTCCCAATATTTTGGTCAATGTTAATAATTCCTATGAGTTGATTTATTACACATCTCAAAACCTCGTAAATAATATTAATGTTATAAATTGAGTTCTTACAAGTCATTTTCACACTATTAATTTGTAATTTGATCTTGTTTCTTCACCAAAATCCTTCATCTATGATTTTTGAGAAATTTCATCACATTTTCATCAATATGTTCAAACCCATTTTATAAACTAGTGAGTGGATCATTTTTACATAGTTTATTTAAATTTTGAACCTATTTAAAAGTAATCCTAAATATTTTGGTTAGGTTATTTACTTTACTTATCATAAGTTGGGTTTTTGTTGAAAAAATTCAAACTAACTTATGGGGTTATTTTTTTAGTGATGGTTAATTGTTACAAAGTTCACTATGGAGATATCATAATATTTTCATTTCTAAAAATATCTCTTCCCTTTTGAGGTGCTTTGTGATTTGATTTATCCACTAAATGTGTTTTTGAAAATTCATTGTTTTTTGCAAATGAGTTTGATGCAGCCTAGAATTTACCAAATAACACCCTAATCACATTAGCGATCACTCAACCTAGACCGAGCACTCACCCAAAGTGCGCAGTTACCAGTGTCCTCTTTAGGGTTACTTAGTAGAATGTTAGCATGATGAAGGAAGAAACATATATGTCCATAACTAATCTACCATTCTACCATGCATGCTACATTCGATCTATGAAAGAACAAGCTTAAACAATAATCATGATTGAATCAATAACATGCACTACTCAATTACACACAGAATGACATTTAGATTTAGCCAATATCTTCCATCCATTAATAAATATAGAATATCCTTATGATAATGTCAATTTACACCAATGCACGCATGGATCTAATATAGTAATCTAATCATATGTGCATACCTTTATACCTTCATACATCCATCTCTCCATGTGTGTATATTTTACTATGTACTTCATATCATATATATAGGGTGGGGACTTTCCCTTCACTACTTATCTATTCCAGAAATAGGCCACATGCTATTAATAGCCATGCACCATTTACAGCATAGCCACACATGCAAGTGTGTTATCTATAGACCTCTTACAGTTAACTGAAGTGACAATCTTATTCCTAGCTCATCTCCATGCAAAATGCTTGATCTGATCCTCTAAAGATAGACAATGTGTGGTGCACATGTCTCTAGCATCATTGGTGTGTTTTGCACGCCATCTTCTAAAAATAGGTCTTCATGCTCAAAATCGGTTAATTCCTCAATGTTGAAATTTCCCTCCACATGCGGGATCTTCTTGTCCCTCCACTCCCTTGATCATGGCTTTCTCTCCCATGTTGACTCCTTGTGTGATCTCTAACAAGTATTCTCTGATCAACATCACCCCACACTAATCTCATTGTCATCCCAAAAATGGTTATCTCCAAAAAAATGAAGTAAAGAATAGAAATATGGAAAGAATAAGAAAGAATGCAGATGAATAAAGAATTTTTATGAGGCTATGAGGAAACCTTCTTTGCATCGGTTTAAAGTATCAACTCGGATACTCCTCCTTTATTTCGGCCTCCAAGGATTTCCATTCAGTGAGTGCTTGTTCTAATTTTTCTAGAATGTCCATGTTAATGGACTCCAATTCATCCCTCACAATCTCTCCTTTTTAATTTTACAGAACCAACACAATGCTGGACATTGATGTCATTCTACCTTCTCAAATATCCATCTTCTACACAATGAGCTTCCCAAGCTCTTCCAACCGAGTCTTATGTGGATTTTTGTTCTTTGTCAGGGGCCTCACACTTCTTCTTAACTATTGAAAATATTTCTACACAGCCCAATGTCTCGTCCTTCATTACTTTTTAGACCTCATTGTTTTCTTCCAGGGTCTTTATATTGATAAGCACCTCTGGAGTTGTGTATTTATTCAAATCCTGGTCTAGTTTCTTCAATACTTCTTATAACGCTTGCAAAATCCCTTCATAGGATGTAATCTTTTGAATCACTAAGATTTTCTCTCGTTCTTCCTCTTGCTTGAACTTCCTTGGTGTTGTCATGTGTAGAGGTTCATCTTCAAGCACCAAGTCCACCAACTTTCCTACATAATGTATCACTGAGGGAAACATATGTGGTACCTTGGTCTCCAAGTGTGGCCTTGCTCTAATGAAATTGTCCCCAATCTCCTCTACGATGCTGATAAATACTTCATTCTTCTTCTATGTGAAGTCCCTCTCTTGTGTTATGTGCACTATCTTAGCATCCATTATCTTTAGCTCCTTGCATAGCATTCGATTATTGTAGCTTTGTCCATGTTTGTTCTAGCAACTTCAGTAGAAACCTTCACCAATGTGTTTCTAACTGTTGTAGTCATTTTTACTCCTATCACAAAAGGAAGAACCCCATGCGTGCTGGCCTATCACCCAATAGAAGCTGAGCACTCACCCGAGGCACACGCGGGTATTAAGTCTCTCTTTTATGTGAGTTTAGTGGGAAGCATTATCTATGATTAGTGTAAGAGTATTTAGGAAAGAAGTTGAGACATACAAGAACCATAGGGCTCAAAACGGCCTCCAAATCCTTGCAGTCACTTCAAACTAAGTGCTTTAATAGATTCCAAAACATATACTATAATAGAAAGAAAGATACAACCATTCATTCATAGCATGAAAGGAAAGAGAACTCATATGAACAAAATATACATTAAACCCATTGATATTCATATCTATTTATAACAGGTAACCTCAATATATTCATTGGTTCATTACAGTGTCACAGAGAGCAGACCGTAGTCATGCACATCATTGGATGTATGTAGCTAAGCTAACAAAAAAGAAAAATAACAACTCCATGCTTAGTACATCCTTTCCTAAACTAGAATATCCACTCACAACAATTCTACAGAGCTTCTCTTACTCTCTAACCTCGCTATTCCCTATGTATATCCAGATGATATATCTCTCTCTATGTGTGTATATCTTTTCTGCGGTAGGCACTTGTATTTATCACTTTCTTAGGCTACCAACTTGCCTTGCCACACTCTCAGATCTATCGCCAAGTTTCAAATGTGGTCCTCCATGCAAGCATGTTCCTTTAGGCCTGAGCTCTCCACTCCATCTCATGATGATCTTCTAGAAGATTCCATCTGGGGCATGCTCTTTCTGGGCCAACTTGTTGTCAAGCTAACATCTTATCCACATGCAACCAATCATGCTTTTCATGTGTTCTTGCCTTGGGCGCTCAAATTGGCTAAGTCCCGCACCTCCTTTCACACGTTGCGCATGCTTATTTTCATCCTTAAGCCTTTCTCTTACATGCTTTTTCCTTGCGTTTCATTCTATAACTAGGATCCTGTGTGCCTAAGTGCCTTTATACTTGGTCAATATTCCAAGGGCCCAACATCTGCTCATCTTACATGACAAGTAAGCTTTATTGTCATATTTCTAGATTGTGGTGCCTTCTTTAGCCATATCAAAATGCATGAATCTTTGCATACATAAAATTTAGGCTCAACCATGTGGGTGTGCACTGACCATGATAGTTTCTTTTGAGTGCACACATTCACCATATCCTCATCTGTTAGCTCCCAATTTGAATAAATCCTTCTTTGTTATCATTCTCTAGAAGTGGGTGCGTATAATTTTACCTATGTCCTCTACATACCCCATGGCTGATGGAATGTGCTCTCCACTCATCCTCTTTGATCTATGACCCTTGGGAATTGTAGATTCAAGGTTAGGAGCTTGTCCCATTACATCTGAGTAGTCACATGCGTGGATCCAAAGGTTTCCTTTTCATTTTCTTCTCCATCCTTCATCTTTTTTATCTTCCTCATTCTATGGCTTGTCTTCTTGCTCGAGTGGGGTAGGAGATGGATGCTCTATCTCTTCTAATTCCTATGCTTCTTTATCCAACTTCAAATTTCTTCTCTTCTTTGGTTCAGATGGTCTCCTTGTGTGGAAAGAGATGAGGTGATTTTTGTACCATTTGTGGGGTTCCACTTTGAATCCTTGTGCGTTTAAACACTTTCTTAAACCTATGCTCCCCTTGCTCAACCTCTATATCTTCCTCTTCATCCTATCCTTGAGGTGGAGTGGTTGTGTGTTGTGAGTCTTCTCTATCATATGGTTGCATTATTTTATGCTCCAAGCCTCCACTATCTTCACTCTCCTCCTCTTCACCCTCTAATTCAATAACTTTTGTGGGCCTTTTCGCTGGTATGTTTTCTATCATGTGCTTACCCTTCGCTGGCCCAAGGAGCATGAATTCATTCTCTATATACTTATTTTTCTCCATCTTTGGCTTTAGCTGAAAATACACCAATGTTTCCCCTACATCTGCTACAACTAAAGTTATTGGCTTAGTATTCAACACCTCCGAAATGATCCTCTCAATGTAGGCACTTCTTCTAGGATATACATGTTTCTTTCCCAACATATGGTAGTCACAGTCTACCTTATCTACATTGAATACCAGTCGGTGCGTGTTTATAAATCTATAAATAGATGCTTGGAAATACCTTGTAGTGAATGCATAGGGCAAGTTACACCAAGGGTTCTAGAATCAATCTCTCATTGGGAAGCGTGTGATGTAGAAATGCTAATATACAACAAACTAGAATTGTTTCCCTACTACTGATGGTAGGTCCTTTGGGATGCGCCACTCTTCTCCAAATGCCACATGAAGCCTATCATACCATTTCTCTACCCTTTTCTTTATGTCATATGTCATGGCCCCTTTACATAGGTACTTGTTGAACCTTTCAGCTAGTGACTTATTCTCCATGGGGTATTCCCATACCTTTTCCTTCAGCCTATCTGGTACTCCAATTTCCATGAATACTAGTGATAGTAGAACAACCCCAAAGCTGATCTTCCCTCCTGTGTGCACTTCCTCGACTATTTGTTCTACAATGTAGCCTGTAATATTGTAGATTGATCCTTCTGAAATCTTACACGCAATATGTAACCACATATTATTTACCTATGACCACTTGTTCCCGATCCTTCAACTCAGTAACAAAGTGTGCTTTGCTTTGCACAATTAGACAGTTCTTCAATTTGTCTATATCCATACCGCACGGACCCTTTAGGTACCCCAAATCTTGTCTAGTCTTTAAGATCATGAATTTATCTGTGAGATCATTATTTATGTCCTCTCTTGTGGCCTTCAAACCTGTAACTGATGAGATAAGTGTAGATGAGATTCTAACTCTATATCCTGTAAAGTAGAAGAATTCCTCATGCACTCTGCTCATGAGCCACTAATACAAGGGCTCATACTTCTCAAAATATGGAAGATCATATAATTGGTAGACCCCCATTATTTTCATATGCTTCTCACTTACATCATCATAAACCAATATCATCTATTGTACACTTTTTTGTCCTCGCAAAGGTGAGAAGGGAATCAAGCTCCTTCTTATTCTCCATGAGTCCTATGAGTGTATACACTCACTTTTCTCTTTTTCATAGGTGAATCCAATTCCTAGCCGAGGATGACTCATTCTAGATATTACATTTCTGAAAAATTGCTTTTGGGTGCTAACTCTTCTTCCTTGATGACCACCTTCTTCTTTCCTTTTGCTGCTGCTGCAGATTCCTTCATGGGTGCCATTTTTACCTTGCAATCCTTTGTAGATCCTTTCCATTCAAATTCTACAATGTACAAAGCAAACCCTAGTTCAATTCAGTGTTCCCTAGGTGAAATTACATGCCCCTAACTCATCTCTGTTGCCTTGCTTCACTCAAACCCTTCACCACTGGGGACACAAGATTCTTCTACACACATATCTCTTCGTCATGACTGGTTACAAACCTCTTGCACCTTAAAAATGATCACTTATCTTCCTTAAAATACTATAAATTGTAATGGTAAAATAAATTTGCATCCCATCCTTATATAGATTTATCAAATTTTGATAAATTTATTGCTCCTTCACCTACCAAGTATCCTCTCATTCATTGACCTAATTTGTTCATTCTAAACAAGGTACATCTTTACGCCCCAAATATAACCTTATAGTGTGCCTTCCTACCCTTTGGTCATAGACTTATCTCTAGCACACGCCCGTGTACCTTGTCACCGTATCTTATCTTGGTACTTATCATGGCCTCCTCTTACCTCACATTATACTTGTCCTTTCATTCATATCCATCCTTGGTCACTTGTGAGAAGCAATCTTCTTTTGAATTAAAGCACACTTGTATACTTATTCCTTTCACCCTTCATTCCCATAGCCTTGTACCTAAATAACTACAACCACCCCAAACTAAAGGTATGTGCAGTCCTCTACATAAAAAATCTTCACATAGTAATTAGCTTCATGCACGCAAGCATGCTTATTACATAAGAACAACAACTAAATTGACAAAGCATAGTGACAATGAAGGAAATACATTAAGGAAATACATAATGGAAACCTATTCTAAATGGCAATACTATTGTTGGTACCCAAATTTGTTCTCCTTTTTAGTCTGAGAAGCATAAGAGATATGGCATGAAGCTTGAAGTTAGATAGATCTTGATGTGTTTCATTTTGTAGTCGGGGATGTGATCTAACTGACACTCAGATTTGTGGAGAGATGGATAACACCTTGAAAGGATCTGATCTGACCCTCACTATTTTAGGTTGTGCCTTTCAACCAAGGTAAGAGAACCTATATTGTAACCCCCAAATGGTGAAGGAGATGAATATATCCCTCAATTTATGCAAGTAGTATGAAAAGGCCTTGGGAAAATATGATCAACACTCCAAATCTGACTTTCACAAGTTGTCACTCCCAGATTATGGAGATATTTTCAATGCAAGGCAAGGGTTACTAAAGACATTGTATAATCCTAATTTGCCTTGTGCATTTTTGTAGATGGGTTAGATCCTTTTGTTGACACATAATGCAATGCAGGGGTAGTATGGGTAGGATTAGTTTGTTTGAATGAATTTTTGGTGGGGTGTTGACAAGACAAACTGGGATATATCAGATCTTTGACAAACTCTACAATACTTGAACAACTATCAGATAAAATGCTTCAAATAATCAGGGATATTCTTTCAACCTGAAGAGACATAAATAGAAGCCCGTTTACACTCTTCACATAATCTTTGAGAACTCACCACAAAATCTTGAAGTAAAGAACTCAATTAAACACAAAAATCCTTGATCAAACCATGCCTAAGGTACCCCCAAAGGCTTACAAGCAATCTCTGTAGTCAAGGAAGGTAAAGTGATTTTAAATTTGTTTATCTCTTTATCAGATGAAGGCTCTTCTGAACATGAGATTAAAATTCCACTAAACTATCAACAAGAAATGGATATTATGTGTGATTTATAAAGACTTTCAATGCAAGATTGCAACAAGAACAATGAAAACTATTTACAGGCATTTAAAAATGATAACAAACATCATATTGCCCAAAAAAACACAGATTAACTCAAAATCTTGTTAGATTCATCGGTAGGGGAGAGTTTCATGAACAATTTCAAAGCATGTGTGATGGCTATACACTTGTAACCAACTCACATACATGAAGATCCAACACAGAAGAAATTATTCTAGTTATTTGGTGGGTTTTTTAGAAAAATGAGATTTTTCTCAAAATTTGCTCGTGATTTTTCAACTTTTCCCGACCCTTGCATGTCTCAAAAAATGCAACATATATCTCTTGCCACCTTGGAGCCTTCTTTCCCAAGAAAAGAATATGCCAAGGATCAATTCTATTTCAACAATTCTCATGATTCACTTGAAAATGACATTTAACAATTTTGCAACGAGAGTTTCGGTGTGTGCCCAAAAAGATTAAATCATTACAAATATTTGGATCATTATCCATCCTAGAGGCACGTTTTTCATCATTGAGGCATGCAAACACCTTTTACTTATCATTTTCACCTCTTTTACCTTTTCAAATTACCTCTATGAACTTTTGATTTTGACATTTCACGTTTTTAGACGGATTAGGGAAAATTTATTTTAAAAACATCTCAAATAAAAATATTGAGTCATGAAATTGATTCCAATGATCCTAAGGCCAAAATGACATGGAATCGCCAAAAGCTTGATGAAATTTAATGTAAAATTTGTAATTCTAAGCTTCCTGAGGAAAAATGGTGGCCAAAAATTAAAATGCACGATTGCCCTTGATCCTTCAATCTGCTACATGTCAAACTATGATTGGGAACAATTCGGGCTTATTTTTTGACTTTTTGACATTTTTGAAAAAAAGGGAAAATTTTGACTTTTTCCCCCACCCCTCCACCTTTGAATTTTGGAGATGACACATGGCACATGGTGGGTCCCATTGGGATTCTACTTCAATTCGGCACATTTAGACCTTTTTAGAAAATTGGAAAAATTTCACCTTTTTGCCTCGTGGGCCCGCACCTCCGATTTCTCCCTCCCCACGTGTCTCCTTGTGATTTGTCGCAAGCCAGTGCTCCAAAATTTGATTTTAAGCCTTCTTTGTAAAAGGGAAAAATTATCTCCTACCTCCACCGCCCGCCAACCCACTCTATCCTCGCCACGTGTCTATCATTGATTCGTCGTGGGCCATGCTCCAAAATTTTACCGTGGGACTTTTTGACCAAAAGGGAAAATTTTCCTTTTTCCTTCTGCAGCCCGCACTTCCTATGACTCACCATGTGGACATGTGTCCACTTGTGATTGGCCATGGGGCCACACTCCAAAATTTTACTTTAGCCTTTTATGCTTCTAAAGGCAAAAATTTTAAACAACCTCCACCATCTGCATCCCCTCTTGCCTTCGTGCTGCCACATGTCCTCCTCTGATTGGAGCGGGGCTGAAACTTATTTTGAAACTTTAGAGAATTAGAGATAAAAAAATCTAAGTCCCCCCTTGGCCTACTCCTCCCTTTTTGGTTTTTTAGGACACGTGTCCACTCCGGATTGGTTGTGGGGTTTCGGACCATTTTTGACTTTAAATTTTTGTAAAATAAAGTCTAAAAATTCCAAGGGAATCTAACCACCCACCATCCCCCTGCCAATCAAACATGCCACGTAGGAAAATTTGGAAAAAACGGGTCCTTGGGCCCAAAAATGCCCCATTTGTCAAAAAGGTGAAAATGAAAAGTTACAACACTTCCTCACTTTTCCTCACCAATTAGAAGCCGCCATGTTGCCAATACCTTCGAGGATGAATTTGACACCCTAGAATGCCCTATGATGCCCGTATGACCATCAAAAAGAAAAAAAAAAAAAAGGATGCCCTAGAATTCAATTTTTTCACCAAGAATAACAGATTTTTGATTTTAAATCAAATGAACCATGTTTTTTACAACATTCTCGATATAGGATTTGGATTTTCAAATACAAACAAGTATGATTTGATCAATTTTGATTTTTCCATGATCTGGAAAAGGTAAAAATGACATAGCCCACAAAATTGGAAAAACTAGGGCACAAAAAGGGCAAACTTGGATTATTCTTTCAAATTACGGAAAAACAAGAAGTTTTTGAGCATTTTAAAGCATTCAACTAGAGGGGAAGAATTTCAGACCATCAATTCAAAGGGTAAAATGTTTTTGATCAAATATAGAGTTAAAAATTTAGGGCAACATGGTGTAAGGTCAAAATGGCACCAACATCGGCTCTTGCTTGGGGATGGGCACTCCTAGTGAGTTTTCTCAAGGAAAAAACGTAGACCAAGTGCCAAGATATCCATTGGGAAAAGGAGTCAATATGTAAGGCAGTCAAAAACCAGAACCATCCTTCAAAAATGAGCTAAGAAACCAAAACAAATGCTGCCAAGAACAAGGGAAAACCACACACCAACAAAACATCAAAAACAAAGACTATACAATTGTACAATTGGTGCATACCTCAGATTTGGGGATTAATCCAAGAAATGCTTCGATGCCTATTATTAATAGGTAGTTCAAGAAATTCCCCATCTAAATCTTTGAGAAAAAAGGCATTCTCACCAATTCTGATATCAATGGCATAAGGGCCCATCCATAATGCATCAAATTTTCCATGCTTGCCCTTGTCTTCATGCCTACTATCCCACAACAAAACTAGATCTCCAACATTGAAGGCTCTAGGAGTGACCTTCTTGTCAAACAATATCTTCAATTTTTCCCTAAATCTGACATGCCTTTGATGGGATGCTCTTCTCTCCTCATCAAGCTCAATAATTTGATTGATCCTTGATTCATATGGGCCAAGATCTTGATCTTCCAACTATTGGGAAAACTAAAATGAAGATAATTGTAGGTGTAAGGGTAGAAAATCCTAAGTTCCATACACCAATTCAAATGGGATTTTACCAGTAGCTCTTTTAGGAGTTATTCTATCAGCCCAAACTATAAATTTCAATTGTTCACCCCATTTCTTCTTGTTTTGCTCCAAGGTTCTTCTAATGATCTTCAACAAATTCTTATTGTTGGATTCAGATTGTCCATTCCTTGGGGTTGTAGTTTGAAGAATAAGTCATATTGATTCCATATTATTACACATTGCCATTAAAGGTTTGGCTCTAAATCACATGGCATTATCAGCTACAATCTTAACTAGGACTCCAAATCTACATATTATTTGATTCAACAAGAAGTCCATAACTATTTGGTGTGTTGCTTTCTTGGTGGGGATTTCCTCTACCCACTTTGTAAAATAATTATTCGCCACTTATGGCCAGCACTAGAAGGATCTAAAATATCACCAATGAAGCCCATCCGCCATTGCTTGAAAGGAGATTCAATTGATACGAGTTGTAAAGGAAGGGAGCACAAGCTTTCATCTTCCGGATAAATGTTAGCAAATATCACATTTTCTAACTAGATGGGTTGTATATTTGAAGAGAGTAGGCCACTAATAACTAGATCTCAAAATCTTATGTGTTTTTACTCTTCCAATAAAGTGTCCTTCACAAACTCCCCATGGAAATGAGTAACTATCTTGGGAGATTCATCTTTAGTTATGCATTTCAAGAAGACACCTTCGTGGTTCTTCCAAGCCAGCCCAAGGACTATGATGATATATTTTTCAGAAGCCAACTTGAGGACTCTTTTCTAATTTTTACTTAAATGATCAAGACAATAAAGGTGTCTCGAGGTAAAATATTATATCTTTCTTTGTTATCCAAAATGAGCCCCTTGCACATTTTGTGGCTAACTCCCTTCATTCTTCCCTCGCTTGTGCCTCAGTCATAATTTTTTCTTTTTAGGCACTCAAGACCTTTTGGAAATGGCACCATTGGATAGATCTTTTTCTCATCTTTCTAGAAAGGTAAAGTTTTCCTCCTAACTCCATGTATTTTTGAAGTTATGGCTCGAAGCGAAGTTTTTATGGGAAATTTTCCCCTGGAAGGCCCGCAGCCAGTAATATGGTGCCACGTGTCGAAGGAAGTGATGGGGTCGAGAGGAAAACTTGGATTTTTTTACCAAGTGTTTGGTAAATTTCAAAAAAATATTTTGCCCATTTAGCCCAGCCGCGAATTGGATCGTGCCACATGTCCAAGGGGGAAAAATTGAAAAAATGACTAAGTGTTGGTGCCATGGAAAAATCTCTAGGAAAGGCCCGCGCCCAACCACATTGTGCCACATGTCCTTAGGCCAAGAAGTGGCGGAGGGTGGAGATGAAGTTAGAATTTTGGTGAAATGTTTGGCGAGGGCGCAAGGTCAAATTTTTCCCGCGGGGTCTCGCATCCAATGGCCTCATGCCACATGTCTCAAGACCCATGGACCGTAGAGGAAGATTTGAAAATTTGGTGAAGTGTTTTTGCAAAATTCAAGAGGAATTTTCTGCCCGAAGGCCCGCAGCCAGTGAGATCAGGCCA
This sequence comes from Taxus wallichiana var. yunnanensis, assembly GCA_018340775.1. NCBI lineage: Eukaryota > Viridiplantae > Streptophyta > Pinopsida > Cupressales > Taxaceae > Taxus > Taxus wallichiana. The sequence continues at coordinate 616,811,955 of CM031238.1, forward strand.
CGTGTCCACGGGGGTCGGACCGGCGGAGCGCAGGGGAAGATTGGGAATTTTTCCCAAAGGTAAAGTGCAAGGAGGAAGGTTCACCCCAAAACCTACATCCAATGGGAGCCCACCATGTGGCACTAGAGCTTCGTGAATGCGGGAAAAATTGGAAATTTTCCCAAAGCAAAACAAAGGAAATTTCAAAAGGAAAAGTCCGCCCCCCAAACGCGAACCAATGGCATCTTGCCACGTGTCCAGTGGTGGAAAAAATACAAGATAGGCCCACATGGGAAAAAGGAAAGGAAAATCCTGCGCCAATGGAATCATGCCACGTGGCACTCGAAACGGTGGAGTGTGGGGATTTTTGGGAAATTTTCCCAAATGCAAAAAGTGGAAAATTTCAAATTTTTCGCCGTTAATCCGTTTTGCCCTGTTTTTTCCCTAAAATTTCAAATGGCCATAACTTTCGATCCAGAGCTTGGTTTTTCACGTTCTTTATATCAATGGAAAGTGGAGAAATTATCTACAAGACTCAAGGGTAAATTTTTATTTTTTGATGGATTTTGGAGAGATAAAATTGAAAAATACCTCTCGCACGTGGTCATGAACAGAAAATGACGTTTCAACCACCATTTTTAATGAAATATGGATTGCATTTCTCTCCCAAAGATGGTGAAAAATGTCAAGGAATGGACCTGTAAGGATGCTCATGTTGTTTTATTACATTTTTGGTTGGTGGTTGAATCTCTCCCACATTTTCCTACATTTCTCTCTCCTGGGGTCATTTCTTGCACTGTAAAAGCTAGATTTGGCTCATTTTTGAGAGGTTGAACATTTTTTCATGTATTGCGTGCTCCTTTTTCACCTTAAAAGTGATTTTGAGGAATATCGACTCTTCCAAGATCTGCGACCTATTTTTTACCTCTCGATGTTGTAATGCAAGTGTTTTTGATGTTAAAAATCATAATGTAGGCTCTGTGAATGAGTTTTAATCCTCTATTTGTGTTGTTTGATTCATTTCTGACCTTCCATTATAGTTTATTAGTTTGTGCATGAAGTTTTGTTACATTTTTATGAATTGTGTCAATCTGTAGAAGTAAAAAATGCTCACCACTCCTTTGGTGCATCACCTTATTAGCATTAGTTTCAGTTTTTGCATTCTCTATCTCTGTCCCCTTTGGAATTTAGAGTAAGATATTGAGCTCAAACCCTCTGTAACTTGCAAGTAACACACCTGATCAGAGGAGTTGAGGAACTAGCCTCTAACCTAGAGATTCTCTTCCCATTTTTACAAGTCCCACACTTCGGGAGAAGATTCAATGTTGTGTAATCACATTGGATGTTCAAAATGTCAAAATAGAAATCTGATCAACATCCGAGAGTGTCACTTTGACTGCACCAACATGTACCACTAAGAACTTACCAATTTCTAAAGAACATCTACCCTTTCTTCTTCTACTTCATTCACTTCCACATAGTCTACAGGTTGCTCTCACCCATGAGTTTAGCAAGACCCAAACCTCTTACTATCTTTGTGGTTTGGATGTCCATATCATACTCCTCAGTTTGTTCACCCATCTACATATTTTACTTGAGATTTCCATCTCTAATAAGATGTATTTTACCATGGTGTGGGGAATATAAGCAATAACTTTTTAACTTAAAATATAATTCCTAAAACCTTTGTTGCTTTCACCAATGAAAATGCTTGTTTTTCCATGATTGTATACTTTAACTTAGCAGCTTGTAAAGCCTTGCTAAAGAAGGCAATAGGCCTCTTAGCTCCATCTTCATCATTTTGTAGAAAAATAGATGCAATAGTATTTTTAGAAGCAAAGGAGAAGATTTGGAAAGGCTTCTTGTAATTCAGAGCTGCCAAGACAGGTGCATGTTTGAGTGCTTCCTTGATTCCTTCAAAAGCATGAATAACAACCTCTTCCCATTTGATAACCCGATCTTTCTTTAACATGCATGTGATAGGAAGATTCAACTCAAAAAAATTGGACACAAACCTTCTAATGAAATTGATTTTCCCAAAGAAAGATTGGATGCCCTTCTTTGTTCTTGGAATTGGCACCTTATTAATTTATTCTATTCTCTTAGGGTCAATCATGACACCAGCTTTGAAACAATATGACCGAGCAGCTTGGCATTTTGCACCCCAAAGTGACACTTCTTTGGATTGAGAGAGATCCCAAAATCTCTACATCTGATCAACATCCTTTCCAAATGCTGCAAGTGATCTTTTCTACTCTTTGAAAATACAGTCACATCATCCTGATAAACTATAATGAAGTCATTTATATAACCAGAAAAAGCAACATCCATTGCTCTTTGGAAGGTATCCCTAGCATTCATGAGACCAAAAGGTATTCTCACATAAACATATGTTCCCCAAGGAGTGGTAAAGGTAGTTTTAAATCTTTTTGACTCCTTGAAAACAACCTAATTGTAGCTAGAGAAACCATCCAAGGTGGACAACAATTCAGATCTAGTTACTAACTGCAGCATGTTCTTCATGTTTGGCAAAGGATAATTGTCTTTTAATGAAGCTCTATTTAGGTTTATGAAGTATACACAAAGTATGATATCTCCATTCTTCTTTCTGACTAGCACAAGGTTTACAACCCAAGATGAATACCTTGTGGGCTGAATGATCCCTCCCTCCTTCAGTTTATTCAATTCACCTTGCATTTTCATGGAGAGGAGTGGATTAATTGGCCTTTGCTTCTTTTTAAATGGATTGGATTTTGTTTAAAGAGGGATCTCATGTTGAAACAAGTCTTCTCCATATGCTTTCAGCTCTGAATATGACCAGGCAAGGTAGTCTTGATATTGCTTCAACAATTAAAGATAGGACTGCTTTTTCTTCTTTGTTTAAACTGCTACCCAACCAGACTTTTCTTAGTTTTTCCTTTGTTCCCAAGTCATGCTCTTCCATGTCCCTTGAGGTAGACATGTTTCTATTGATGATGCAATCAACATTGTTTAAGTTAGACTCAAGAGCAACAAGGCCTATAGGAATGGTGTTAGTTTTCAATTGATAATATCTTTTCCAAACAAAGTATATTTTCTTTCAGTCATACACACCATTGGTTTCCAATCAATATGCTGATCTAAAAACTCACCTTGATTTTGTAAGAACCTTTGCACTTGAGCATCATCATCAAACACTTGCCAATGTTTGATATTATCAGGGATATCTGGTCTAGTTAACACTTCCACATTATACTCACAATAAGGTGAAATAGTGCAATCTCCAAATATTGACCCCAACACTATAACTTGTCAGCAACAACATTCAAAATTCTATCACAAAGGTATAATATTGAAGGAATCAAACATCTCAACTAGATCCCAAACTGCATGCTTATACTCCTTCATCCGCTGATTTTTTGTAGCATATTGTTTTCTTTTTTGTTTGACAACTAGCTCAATCTCCCTTTGTAATGATGTCCTTAAAACCATACTTCCATGAAATTATCAAACCCAACAAAAAGGATTCATACTTTGTAATGTTGTTAGTACATTCAAAATTAAGCTTGAAGGAAAAAATAAATTCTTCGAAGCTTGGAGAAATCATAATTACACCAACACCATTTCAAAATTTGGAGCAAGCTCCATCAAAAAGTAATGTCCATGGAGAATCTACCATATCAAGGCACTTTGATTTGTCCATATTTTTTTTTCCATTATAAAAACCAATGAAATTATTAGCATCTACATCAGCAAATAATACTTCATAGGAAGCATTGTTGGGATCTTCAATTAGGTGCAACATCTTCTTCTCACCATAAATTTTAACAAGGCTGTCCTCAATTGGAATGGTGGTAAAAGAAATGTCCATCTAAATGCTGCCACCAACACTTGCAGCCCATTTTCTTGATAAAAGCATACCCCATTTGGTAGGGTAGTCAACAATTACAACATCAAGTTTCAAATTCTTACCCGGATAGGCTGCAAGTTGCACTACCAAACCCTTCACACAACCAACCACTAGAACTTCCCTTAAGTCCATGGTAGTACACTTCCCATAGGTAGATTTCACTTTGATATCCAACTCATTCATGAATTCTAGAGGCATGACATTACATGATGCACCGGAATCAAACATACAATTGTGAAGTAGCCTATCCTTTATAATCAAAGTTGTGAAAAATGGATCAACATTCAATTGGGAATCAACCAAAGATGTCCCCAAATATACCTCAGGTGTCTCTCCAAAATCCTCTATTGTTGGTGGTGTTCCAAGGTTTGCAATGATCTGAGGAGGATTTTCAACAACATTTACATTTCTATTTGGGGTACTCTTTTCTTCCTTTAATCCCAAGTATTCAAATGCTCTCTTCTTATGCTCAGGAATTATAAGCATCTCAATGATTGGAACACTCACTTTGATTTGAATCAATAATTAGGCTATGTAAAAGGGAACACTATTTGGCAAAGCATCATTGGAAGGGAGACAAGAAGATTCATCAAATGGCAAAGGATTCTTGGAAGTTTTGGCATGATGAGGACTGTAATTTTTGCTTGGGACAAAAGAGCTTTTAGCAAGTGTTTCTCTCCTAGGATCTTCTTTTGGAATGCTTTTGAGAAAGGGTGTTTTAGGTTTGGCTTGATGCCCAACACCCTTAACAAATTTTCTTCTAGTGTTATAGTCTTTCTCTTGAGCTATAACAACATTCATCAACAATTTTATATCTTCCTCTAAAGGGATACCACCATCATACTTCTTAATCATTAAAGTTATTGAGTATTCAAAGTCATTGTTAGGAATTTCAAAATCTTGCACTACATCAACTTCAAGAGCATGAGGGGGAGAAATACTTGTACCCATTTAATGCAATCCCAAAAGGTGGCAGTAGTCCTAGCACTTATTACTTCAGTAGATGTTGTTTGTCCTTGTGGGCTTTAAGAAAATCTCACCATGCAAATATCCTCTTCAGCATACCATTACCATTTTTAGCTTCACCTTCTTGCTGGTCTACTTCACATAGAGGATGGGGTAGAAAACACCTATTACACCAATCAATATCAAAACCTATTCAACAATAAAGAACCCTAGCGCTTAAGGTATCGTGTAACACTCTTCCTTCACGTGCTTGAGGATGTCTATTTGCAGACCCCACAGCCCTTTACCTTTGTCATCAAACCTCTACTCATTCCTATGGTGATTTCCAAATCTATATTATGCTTGTTGCCTAGGTTGACCTTGTGAAGTCTACCTAATTCCTTTCTCAACTCTTGCAAAATTGTATGAGATTTCTTTGATAGCCCCCTGTAGACACTAAAATTAGGTCACACTTCCCTTTGGTCCCTCGATAAATAAGAACCCTTCATCACATTTACCTAGCCATGGCCCCCTTCACCTCACTAGTATTAATTTAATTAAATTAATTCATTATCCTCACCATATTTATTATTTAAATATCTTAATTTAGATAATATCCACACATACGATTTACTTTGAAAACTCACCAATCCAACTCAACCTAAGACATATTCTTAGCAAGTTCTCATAACTAACTAAGACTTACCCAAACCCTAAACATCAATGCCTACATTCCCTCTAACCACATTCCCGCATGCTCACAAGAAGCTCCCAGTCTAATCCATGGGATAATGACACAAGATCTGAGGAAATCAAGAGGATCTCCCTTAAGTTTAGTAAACATATAAAATCCTACCTTGACGAATGTCGGTTACCCCTAACCATCGTTGGTTAAGATGGAACACTATCGGTTACCCCCTTTTTAACCTCAAAAAAATTTATTCTCAAGGTTAGAACTTGGAACTTGGAAGTGGGAAAACATTGGGAGAAAGTTGATGAGCAAGAATAAGATCTCAAAATATAATGCATCTTCGAGAGAGTCAATTCACCTTTTATCATTCCTAAGAAACCCCGACACTGTTCAATCACCCAAATGAATTCCCAACCAATGTCATGATATTATCCTAGGTGATTTAGGAAATTCCATTCATTCCCCTAGGTGATTTTAGGAGTTCATTGAAAATGTTATCTTTTGGCAATATAGGGAAGGGCTATCGTTGGCCTTCCCGGGATTGGATCAACCCCTTAGAGCAGAGAAGAAGGGCCAAATTCAACACGGAGGTGAATGGAAGACCTTATAACATCATGGAAATGATTTTGGAAGGCTTTGGGAAGTTCTGAAAGACTTGGAGCAAATCTCGAGTGAAAACAGGTTCACAAGCCTAGCAAGACACATGTGCCTAAAACAACTGTTGAGCTTCAAACAAAGATTCCGGAGCTCCGATGGAGTTGGAAGTAAAAAAAACATTTCAGAAAGAGGATTCCAAGACCTACATGATGGTGAAATAATATTTTTCACAACACCTTGGCATATGATTGGAAGACAGTTTTTCTCAGGTACAAGTGGAGTCCCAGATCAAAAATCTGATTTTTCAGGGATCATATGATCGAATCAAGACATGAGACCCACATCATTGGATTCAAAATTCCATTTCCAGTCAGGATCATATAAATTTTCACCAATAAATTCCACCGAAGCTCAAGTTATCTGCATTCCAAGTTACCCTCTCAAAGGCAGTTCAGGACTTAGTCATTTTTTCGAGAGGACACGTGTCAACACCAGGAGCCTGGGGGATTTCATGTCCCCCACATCCCTGAGGTCAGGTACATCACCCCTTGGAAAATTTTCCCAGCCCTCATGTGACCCTTGGGACCCTCATATGACCTCCAGACCTGGCATTTCAGCCCTCAAGTGCTTATTTGGAGCATGCATTCCCTGCCGTCGGATCGGTCGCCACGTGTCACCTCCAGGACCACCGTGGAATTTGATGTACCTTATGCACCTAAGGTGGGGGACATCAAGACCTTGAAAAATGTTCCCATCCCCTATGGGGAGTCATTTGGACACCCACATGACCGCCGTTTAGCCCCCAAGTGCAGTTTTGGAGCATCCATTCCCTCCGTTGGATCGGGCCACGTGTCACCTCCAGGACCACCGTGGAAACTGATGTACCTTATGTACCTGAGGTGGGGGACATCAGACATGGAAAAATGTTTCCCATCCCCTAGGAGGAGTCTTTTGGACACCCACGTGACCTCCTTTCAGCTCCCAGTGCTTCAAATCAGCTTTTTCCTCCTTCATTCCCTCCGTCTGGATCTAGTGCCACGTGTCACCGTCTTGCTCATTGTGGAAATTGATGTCCCTCACATCCCTGAGGTCAGGGACATCAAAGCATGGAAAAATGTCACCCAAGCCCTACCTATGCACATCTTTTTGAAAAATTTCCAAGTGTTGCTTTTCCCGCTTCTAACTTCTAACAATTTTATTTGCACTCCTTTCCTCCATTCTTCCTCTGCAACATTCTACCATCACTCCGCCATTGCAAATGCTCAGACCAGATCAAAAAAGGAACTGAAATACCTTTCCCATGGTGATGCATAGGTCTCAAAAGGAATCCTCATCAAGCTAAGGAGAAACGAAGAACAACAAAGAAGAGAACAACAAAATCCCCATAGCTAAAAAATGGAAATCTAAACAAAGCTTGCAAACCAATGCACAAATCAATGAACCATTTATTTTTGTTCATTCCTCTATCCAAGACCATCAAGAAGACACCTTCAAACTCCCCCCATGTGTGAGAAAAAGCATCCACAATGAAGAAATCTCCTTTCCGGCTCAACGAAGAAAGAAGTGGGATTTCCCATCAAACCGTTGCCGGATCGAAGTAAGATTACACGTGAAGCACCAAAAGAAAAAACCCACATCAAAAATACAATTTTATTCACAAATGGAGGAGAAAACCAGACCTGCAATTTTGAGGTCCATTAATGGCCATGTCGTACCCGAAAGCACTCGCTGTGTCCAAAAATTAAAACTTTAAAATCTCCTAGATTATTAAGCGGGTGGGCCCAAAATTTCAAAGGGATGATATTGGGAAAAAAACCATATCAAAAAAATTCATTCCATGTCAATCCAACTCCCAGAGGCCAACTTTCTAAAAATAGCAGGTCTACTACATAGGAACTACTATTTCGGGAAAGTCATTAACAAAAGAACCTGCGAAGGAGATGAAGATATCAGAGGTGCACTACAGCTGAGAATCCACCAGAATGGACATTTTTGGCACTTACTAAAAATAGTAAGTGGGCCCTCGAGCACCTGCTAAAAATAGAAATTTGATCCAAAGGAGTGAGGAATGCAGGGAGAAAGGGGAATCAAGGTCACAACACTCAGCAAAGGATCGAGAGAGTTGCCTTTTTCACACTTACTAAAAATAGTAAGTTACACTCAAAGAGAAGTTTTGGCACAATGGGATGTACAAGGATAATCATTCAGGGGGACATCATTGTTCGGGAGCATCCTAGTCATTTTTCACAGGGCATTCAAGATCCACCTTAGTTCATTCAACTTAGCGAGCGTTCGTGAAAATTTGGAGGAATTTCACAAAGTGTGCAAGGAGTTCAAGATTCGAGTTTCACTTTGCGCATTTGGAGCTTTCCATCAACGAGGATCAATGGACTTCATCAGAATGACATCTCCTCTTCTTCTTCTCCCCCTTTCTCTCTCTCTTCTTCCCCCAACTTTCTCTCACTTTCCAATATTCTAATTTCACGTTGGGGTTTGCACTTTTAATATGACTTAAGAGACTTTAGAAACATAATGTAAATTAAGTCACCTTGCTATTATAAAAGGGACTTAAATATTTGAAGTGGAATATGAATAGTCTTAAGTCATATTAAGGTATTTGAAAGGTCATGAGGAAGATGAAGAGTCATATTCTATTCTATAAATTGTAAAGCCATTCCCATTTCAAAGGGTTGGCGATTGATCTTGTAGACTCAAGAGTGCATTCTACCTTGAGAGAAAGCAAAGGAGATAGCCATTTTCTTCTACTCTCTTCCCCTCTCAAATTTCTTCCATTCCTACACTATGTACAACTTTTGTTCAAGCATCAATACAAGAAGAAGGAGTTTCTAGCTTTCTTTGACCAAGGGATTTCATGACACTTTGTTCTCATCAAATTCTATTTGGTCTTGTTGTCATTTACAGGGTTGTTTCTTCTCATAAATGCATGTGATGAAGTTTCTAACTAGTGTGTGTGCAGGAATCTGATTTTCTACCTACAACATTAGTTCTCCTACCTCCATTCTCACTCCCTTTCCCACTTCTAGACAAAGTCATCTCTTGCAGGTATATGCAAGCATTTTCCAGGGTCAGTGGAGTGCCCCTGTTGGATCCCCGGTCGAAAGGCCACCACAGAAATTCACCTTTTCATGCGCATGCACATACGGCAGCTACACCGGTTAAGTAGAGGGACTTAGATTCCCAGAGCGTTGGCAAGAAATCCACAAGTTTGTCCACCCGAAAAATTTTCTCACCAACAGTTTTTTTTGGCACCCACCGTGGGGCAGATTTAGCAGCATCTGCACCCAAAATACAACCGCAAGGTCCCAAAAATTCAAAAAAAAAAAATATTGAAAAAATCATAAAAGAGAGTTCAAGAAAGTCCATTTCCGAAAGATACACTGCTGATTTCTACACGTGACTTTTCACATTCCATAGTGGCCTTTCGTATTCCACCGCAAAAAAGCTTCCAAAAGCTGGCTGAAGGAAGATACACCAAGTTGAGAAGGTCGAGAGGTGTTGCTGATTTCAATTTCAAGCTTTGCAAAATCTGCAAGAATGAATTAGAGATAATCCATATTTCTTCTCTCAAGCCTCCTCTTCATCTGGCTCTTCAAGAAGTTCACCTGGTAATCCTATCCAAAATCCTTCAAATTCTCCCATTTTTTAAACACCATTGAACATCGAGTTCACGGAAGAAGAAGAATTTGAAGAAGGATCTTCTAAAGCAAGATCTGAAATAGAAGAAGAAGAAACAATGGTGGACGAAGAAGAAATACCTCAACCCATTGTTCCATGGGGAAGGAATACAGCCCACTTGCTCTCTTGAACCCCCTCTTCATGATCTACCAATGGGTTCCCGCAAGAACTTTCCAAAGTTCAAAGGTGACAACACACAACATCCTAAGAACACATCACTTGCTTTCACGACATCATGTGGAATTCTTGGTGTCCAACATGAAGATGTTGTTGTAAGATTGTTCATGGAGTCCCTCCAAGAAAAAGTAGCAGAATGGTTTTACCTCCTACCTTCCCGATCCATCACGGGTTGGAATGACATCAAGGATGCATTCAAGAGAGATTTAAATCAACTGAAGATTGTCAAGACCTCTTGGTGCAGTTGGCTCAAATAAATAAAGGAGAAAATGAAACCATGAGAGACTTCATGGCTCATTTTGAATGGTTGCTTGCATAGGATACCTGAAGAGGATTCACCATCTGAAAACAATATCAAAAGATTCTTCATAAACACTCAATCACCGAGGTAGGATTTCTCCTACGAAGAGTTCAACCAAGGAACATTGTAGAAGCACAAAGGAGGGCCATTGAATTGGATGACGATCTCATCCTCTCTGGAAAGATCAAGAATCCATCAAAGGGCAAGGCCCAACATCCTAAGATGAGAGAACTAATCCATCACTGCAAAAGTTGGTGAATGAGATGGCCTCTTTGAAGAGGGAATTATTTGAATGAGTTTCTTCTCAGAGAAGCAACAAAAATCAGATTGTAGGAGCACCCCAAAGACTTGCCTTGGAGGCCCCACCCATGAATGTAAATTGCAGATTTCAAGAAAGTGAAGAAGAGCTTGAACAAGAAGGTGGCGATTTCCAAGAAAGTGATGAGTTTGAGAATGATACACAAATCAGGTTTTGTGAGTATTCTGAGGTTATGAAGAAGATGAAGAAGATGCACCAAGTTTCTCATGCGCGGTATTCACTCATTCTCAGTCTGAGAAAAGAGCATCTCCCTCCACTACTGCAAAAGAAAAGAAGGTTGATGATCCTCCTATGGTGACTCCAAAAAATAAAATAATCAGTCGAGGATCCCCACTTCCATCTTCCATGAAGTCTGCATTGTTGAGCTTGACCCTGCAACAAGTAAGAAGATGCCCACAATCCCAAGTAAGCTTTCTGATGTCTCTTCCAAGTCTAAATCTAAATCTGCTCCTACAAAATCTAATACCTTGAAAGCTCCTAGTGTGTCTTTTAAAATACCCTCCATTCCTCAAACATCAAATCCTACTCCTAAACCTATCCAGACTCCAAAATCAGTCCCTTCACCCCCTTGTCCACATCTTCTCCCTTTGACTTCATAGAATATGCAAACAAAGCCAAAGTGCAGATTACAAACCAATATTTGCGGACTCACCCTGAACAATTTGAGAGGTTCATCCGATACATCAGGAGTGGTAGTCTAACACCCAATGTTGTAACTTCTAGTTCCAAAGGCATGCTACAAAACTCACCTACACCTCCCTCACAGAACATGCTTTCTCTGAGTGCATCAAAGACTGATAAAGTTGAACCTTTCTACGTCTCCCTTCTTGTTGGAGAATATGTACTAAACAATTGCATAATAGATTCTGGGGCCTCAGACAACGTGATGCCTTTGAAGGTCACCAAGGCTCTTAAACTTACAATGACTCCACCTAGTGGCTCTTGTTACTCTTTGGAATCAAAAAAGGTCTCACTTGTAGGGAAGGTTAAAGATGCACAGGTGGCTCTCGCCAGATTTCCAGACAAGAAAGTTTCAACGATGATTTTGGTAGTAGACGTCCCAGCCTCATTCGAATGTTGCTGAGTAGAAATTTCTGCCAGAGTTGGGAGGGAAAATTTAGATGAATTGGTCTTTTGCAACCATACCAGTGAAGGGAGACATGGAGAAATTACTTCCCGAGAAGAAGATGAGGTACACTGTGTAAAAATCCGGAAGCCCAGAAGCTAACATTTTGTACCAAAATACTAGGTGGATGAATCACTTGGTGACAACCGAGGAGGAAGAAGATATTCCCACCTTGATAGGTCCAGACATGCCTTCCCGGAGATATTTGGACTTTGAAGAAGCATTGAGGAGATTCGAGTTACAAGAGGGCAGCCCCGAATCACCAAATGATGCAGACCACGAGGAAGAGGAAATGGTTCTCGGTGATTTTCAAGAAGAAAAATCAGCCTATACACTTTTCCAAGATGAGGAGTTATTCTCATTCCCATTTGGGGATGAAGATGATCTCTGTCAAGCCATCTATGGAGAGACAAAATCAGCTTGTGATGAGCCCGTGAAAGGTTTGAAAGAAATGTCTATACAAGGACTACTAAGAGCCACGGAAGAAACAAAGGACCCTGAGATCAGTCTGGAACTTTTAATGCAAGCCATGAATATGGAAGATAAACATGAAGCTGATTTGGAAGCCTTAACTAATGTGAAGGTCAGCCATATTGAGATAAGGCAAGATGAGAAATATGATGTCCCTCTCAAGCCAATGGTTGGTGGATACAATGATGAAATTGAAGTATTTTCTTTCCCATTTGAAGATGAAGACTCTTTCTATGATGAAGAAATTGAAGCAAGGAGTTTGAAGACCTCTAAAGATGAAGCTCCTTTTGATGAAGGATCAGTAGAGTGCAGCGATTCTCGAGATGATGAGGTAATCCCTCCAGATAGTTTCTTTGAGTTGCAAGATAAAGATTCTTCAAAGGTGTACAAAGAGGGACTACAGGAAATGATGAAGCATTACTCCATGCAAGAAATCTTGGATGCAGTAGAAGTGGCGGAAGACCCTGAGCTGATTCTTGATCTCTTCACTCATGCCATGGGCATACAAGACAAGTATGAGGCCACATCCAATCTTTCAGTCAGTACTCAAGCACCTCACAGTGAAGTAAAGGAAATGGATAAGTCTGAGGTTTCTCATGGAAGAGATGTCAATGAGCATAGACCCGGAAAGAAATTAACTCAGAAGGTTCAAGGAATTGGAATGAAAATCAGCATTGGGGCAGCGATGAGATGCTCGATGGAGAATCAGCTATATGGATAAACATGGAAGGAAACTGGCACGATGAAACCAATTTCAAAGAGCATGAAGACAATGGAGTTTCCAAGAAAGGACCTGAGCATCAAGAAGATCACATGGACTCACTCCTACCAAGTACATAGACAATTGTGAAAGAACCTAGCTTTCATAAGCAGCTGAGGAGGGGAGGATACTTTCTAGAACCCGATCAACGGCTTCACAGAACATCATCATTCGTGTTGCCTCTTCAGGGGTAACTTTTGTGAAATAAAAAGTACTTCAGTGAAAGTGGGTTGTCCCTCACTTTGTACCATAGGTGATTGATAGGTGTTTTTCCCTTTCCATTGTGTGTGTTTCCCTTCCTGTTGTGTGTGTGTGTTTTTCCTTTCGGTCATTTTGTGTGTGTGTGTTTTTCCTTCTTCTAATCTTCCTTTCTTGAAGTTGTGCATGACTCCGTAGGGCCCAATGGATAAGGCACTGGTCAACGAAATTATATGGTCTAAAATTGAGATTCTAGATTCCCATGTCATGTCTTCACTGCACTCAGTCCATGTCATGTCCCCAAGCTAGAGCCAGTTGTTGTCGTGAGAATGTGCAACAGGGAAATTGACAATTTCCGAGCACGACAACTATACCCCTATGCCAAAATTTTCATGTTTTATCATTCCTAAGAAACCCCAGATCTGTTCAGTCAGTCCAAATGAATTCCCAACCAATGTCATGATATTATCCTAGGTGATTTAGGAAATTCCATTCATTCCCCCTAGGTGATTTTAGGAGTTCATTGAAAATGTTATCTTTTGGCAGTATAGGGAAGGGCTATCGTTGGCCTTCCCGGATTGGATCAACCCCTTAGAGCAGAGAAGAAGGGCCAAATTCAACACAGAGGTGAATGGAAGACCTTATAACATCATGGAAATGATTTTGGAAGGCTTTGGGAAGTTCTGAAAGACTTGGAGCAGTCTGAGTGAAAATAGGGTTCACAAGCCTAGGCAGTACACAGGCCTAAAACAACTGTTGAGCTTCAAACAAAGATTCCGGGAGCTCCGATGGAGTTGGAAGTAAAAAAAAACATCTTCAGAAAAGAGGATTCCAAGACCTACATGATGGTGAAATAATATTTTTCACAACACCTTGGCGCATATGATTGGAAGATAGTTTTTCTCAGGTACAAGTGGAGTCCCAGATCAAAAATCCAATTTTTCAGGGATCATATGATCGAATCAAGACATGAGACCCACATCATTGGATTCAAAATTCCATTTCCAGTCAGGATCATATAAATTTTCACCAAGAAATTCCACTAGAAGCTCAAGTTATCTGCATTCCAAGTTACCCTCTCAAAGGCAGTTCAGGACTTAGTCATTTTTTCGAGAGGACACGTGTCAGCACCAGGAGCCTGGCGGGATTTCATGTCCCCCACATCCCTGAGGTCAGGTACATCACCCCTTGGAAAATGTTCCCAGCCCTCATGTGACCCTTGGGACCCTCATATGACCTCCAGACTTGGCAGTTCAGCCCTCAAGTGCTTATTTGGAGCATGCATTCCCTGCCGTCGGATCGGTCGCCACGTGTCAGCTCCAGGACCACCGTGGAATTTGATGTACCTTATGCACCTGAGGTGGGGGACATCAGACCTTGAAAAATGTTCCCCATCCCCTATGGGGAGTCATTTGGACACCCACATGACCGCCGTTCAGCCCCCAAGTGCAGTTTTGGAGCATCCATTCCCTGCCGTTGGATCGGGCGCCACGTGTCACCTCCAGGACCACCGTGGAAACTGATGTACCTTATGTACCTAAGGTGGGGGACATCAAGACATGGAAAAATGTTCCCATCCCCTAGGAGGAGTCTTTTGGACACCCACGTGACCTCCTTTCAGCTCCCAGTGCTTCAAATCAACTTTTTCCTCCTTCATTCCCTGCCGTTGGATCTAGTGCCACGTGTCACCATCTTGCTCATTGTGGAAATTGATGTCCCTCACATCCCTGGTTAGGGACATCAAGCATGGAAAAATGTGCCCAAGCCCTACCTGTGCACATCTTTTTGAAAAATTTCCAAGTGTTGCTTTTCCCGCTTCTAACTTCTAACAGTTTTATTTGCACTCCTTTCCTCCATTCTTCCTCTGCAACATTCTACCATCACTCCGCCATTGCAAAAATGCTCAGACCAGATCAAAAAGGAACTGAAATACCTTTCCCATGGTGATGCATAGGTCTCAAAAGGAATCCTCATCAAGCTAAGGAGAAACGAAGAACAACAAAGAAGAGAACAACAAAATCCCCATAGCTAAAAAATGGAAATCTAAACAAAGCTTGCAAACCAGTGCATGAATCAATGAACCATTTATTTCTATTCATTCCTCTATCCAAGACCATCAAGAAGACACCTTCAAACTCCCCCCATGTGTGACAAAGCATCCACAATGAAGAAATCTCCTTTCCGGCTCAACGAAGAAAGAAGTGGGATTTCCCATCAAACCGGTTGCGGATCGAAGTAAGATTACACGTGAAGCACCAGAAGAAAAAACCCACATCAAAAATACAATTTTATTCACAAATGGAGGAGAAAACCAGACCTGCAATTTTGAGGTCCATTAATGGCTGCCATACCCAGAAGCACTGCCAGGTCCAAAAATTAAAACTTTAAAATCTCCTGGATTATTAAGCGGGCGGGCCCAAAATTTCAAAGGGATGATATTGGGAAAAAACCCATATCAAAAAAATTTGTTCCACATCAATCCAACTCCCAGAGGCCAACTTTCTAAAAATAGCAGGTCTACTACATAGAACTATTTATTTCGGGAAAGTCATTAACAGAAGAACCTGCGAAGGAGATGAAGATATCAGAGGTGCACTACAGCTGAGAATCCACCAGAATGGACATTTTTGGCACTTACTAAAAATAGTAAGTGGGCCCTCGAGCACCTACTAAAAATAGAAATTTGATCCAAAGGAGTGAGGAATGCAGGGAGAAAGGGGAATCAAGGTCACAACACTCAGCAAAGGATCGAGAGAGTTGCCTTTTTCACACTTACTAAAAATAGTAAGTTACACTCAAAGAGAAGTTTTGGCACAATGGGATGTACAAGGATAATCATTCAGGGGGACATCATTGTTCGGGAGCATCCTAGTCATTTTTCACAGGGCATTCAAGATCCACCTTAGTTCATTCAACTTAGTGAGCATTCATGAGATAATTTGGAGGAATTTCACAGTGTGCAAGGAGTTCAAAGATTCAGAGTTTCACTGCATTTGGAGCTTTCCATCAACGAGGATCAACGGACTTCATCAGGAATGACATCTCCTCTTCTTCTTCTCCCCCTCTTTCTCTCTCCTCTTCCCCCCAACTTTCTCTCACTTTCCAATATTCTAATTTCACGTTGGGGTTTGCACTTTTAATATGACTTAAGAGACTTTAGAAACATAATGTAAATTAAGTCACCTTGCTATTATAAAAGGGACTTAAATATTTGAAGTGGAATATGAATAGTCTTAAGTCATATTAAGGTATTCAAAAGGTCATGAGGAAGATGAAGAGTCATATTCTATTCTATAAATTGTAAAGCCATTCCCATTTCAAAGGGTTGGCGATTGATCTTGTAGACTCAAGAGTGCATTCTACCTTGAGAGAAAGCAAAGGAGATAGCCATTTTCTTCTACTCTCTTCCCCTCTCAAATTTCTTCCATTCCTACACTATGTACAACTTTTGTTCAAGCATCAATACAAGAAGGAGTTTCTAGCTTTCTTTGACCAAGGGATTTCATGACACTTTGTTCTCATCAAATTCTATTTGGTCTTGTTGTCATTTACAGGGTTGTTTCTTCTCATAAATGCATGTGATGAAGTTTCTAACTAGTGTGAGCTCTCATGATTTCGATGTGGATTCGTAAGTCATACGCTTACGCAACAACCCCCATCAACCAACATTTGAACAATTAGATGTATTCATCCTCGACACATTTGAGCAAGTATTCATCCTACAGGTATTACCCTATCTATTTCATCAATAATTCAAAGAAACAATCTAAGAAAAAGGTGAAACATTTTGGCACACCTGGTGGGACCCATCTGGGGTTCCTTGCATTTCATTCATTCCTAGGAAAAATTGTGTTTGTTTCCCTTCTTAAAGTGTACTCACTAATTTTTCTTCCTTGGTAATCCACTCCTTCTTTCTATTTGGCTCTACAGGAAAATTTTCTTTTGGTGTATTTAAAAGGAATCATTTCTTCATGTTTTCTACATTTTAGTGAAAGAGCATCCCTCTTCCTATTCATCTTATTGTGTCATCCAATTTCACATTTTCGATTTGGGTTTTAAAATCATTGCATTTCATTCTGATTTTCTACATTAGCTCACATTAAATGAGGGCAACCTATACATTGGAAGTCATTACCAGCTGATGGTTGACAAACGAATCGTAGAAAAACACTTCTATCCTTTTCTCTTTCTCTGAGTCTTACCAAACCACACAAAAATTCAAATACATACATTCTTAAACAACATCTTACCTAGAAGAAGCTGTAGGTGATCACACAATCATGGCATAGTGGGCACCCACTTGCTCTACTCTGTCGAGTCATACTTCAGAGCGAAGCCCACCCCCACCATAACATTCCTAAAACCTCACCCTTTAGAACTCTTTCTTCGTAGGAAGCCTTCCTCACCAAAAATTCTATTGTTCTGTTCATAATAGTCAGTCCACATAAATAGCATAAGTTGAACAAACGTAATAGAATAGGCACTCTAGGAATGTTCTTTCTTAGTGTTTTGTTTGATTTATGTTTTGAGGTGAGAGCTTTCGATCATTATTTTTGTCTTTCCTTGCACATTCCCAATCATAGTCGAGTATTCTGACTTTTCCTCGAGTGTGTTTGGACCACATCTACATCATTCTCAGATTTTTGGGTTTGATTCCACATCAAATTCTAATTCACAACCACTTTTTCTCATCATTGTTTCAATCTCATAGTAACCACCATCGGTTACCTCTGACCACCATCGGTTAAACACAACCAACATCAGTTCTAGGTCCTTTTTCTAACCTATTCAAAAGGAAATTTTCACTTCACTTTCTTCCACTTTCCACAGTCTCTATCACTATCACTTTTCCCATTAACATTTTACACATCCCCAAATTTGGCATACTTGTCATATTTTTCCTTCTACTTCGTTGTTTACTCACTATCCATTTTCTACAGTGACCAGAGCAGATTACCCCTGACTAACATCAGTTTTCCTTAACCGGAATCGGTTAGCCTATTTCATATTCCACCCACCATTTGTTACATCATCCATTTTTTATTTCCTATTCACCTATTCATGTTGTTCTTTGTATTATTTACAGAGAAGCACCCCCACCTAATCAGTACTAGTTCACATGGTACTGACCCGAAGACAAGCGAATTACCTTGTATTCCATGCCGTCCACCAACCGCTCCCACCTAATCCTTCACCGCCTCTATTTTATCACCAATCATAGATCCCATCTAGCCTATCAATATCTCTACTGGAGATGAGGAGTTCACATGAATCCTTGACCAAAACCCTATTGCCTTGCAGTTTTACCTCTCCCATTCGTCCACTCGAGATGCCTCAAGTCAATTGATATACGGCATGCCCGTATCTATCCCCCAACCCTCACACCCACTTCCACATCAGCCCCATCTGGCTCCAGTGGTACCTACATCCACCTTATCCCCAGTTGTTTCATAGTTAGGTTTCATACCCCCCATGACACAGTGTTCATACTTACCTCTATGGCACCCATTACATCCACCATACCCTCGATGATTAACCCAAACACAACCTCATCTGTTCCTCATGTCTCACACATACCTATAGCTACATTCCCACCTCTAATGTCAGTGACCCCTACCCCATTTCAGAACGTAGTTCTTTCCATTCCACAATCTTTAGCCCCTATTGCCACTAGGGTTACCATGACCCTTCCTCCCCCATATACATACTACCAACAACCACTTGTTTCATCTATCATTCATTCCGGGTACGTACCCCCTATTTCATTACCTTCTTCTCCACCACCTTACATGGCAGCCCCATACACTGGAATGCCACACCCATTATACACCCAAAACCAACCTCCTCATGCTATAGGAGGCATCCAATCATCACAACCCACTAATGACCTAATTAGATTGATGATGGATAAGATGCAAACACTGGGAGGCATCGGTCTCCGCTCCTATAACTCTCTTACCTATGATGAGATTTGCAATGAGCCTATTCACCCATCCATTCCCATCCATTCATACCCTGTGCATTGGGAAATGCCTAAATTCAACCACTTCAATAGTAAAGAAGACCCACAACAGCGTTTGTGCTCATTTAAACATGGATGTTATTTGATTTCTCATGATGATGCCTTACTTTTGAGAGCTTTTCTCATGTCCCTCACTGGACCTACATTAGATTGGTATAGTGGGTTACCCAAACACTCCATATTTTCATTCAATCAGGTAGCCCAAGATTTTTTGGATCATTTTTCTATCAATATTGCCAAGAAAGTTACCATGACTGATTTATATTCCATGTCGATCACGAGGATGAATCTATCACATATTTTTCACTCACTAGTGCAACCGGATCAATCAACTTACCTTTCAATTACCACAAACTCTCATCGAGCTCTTCATGCGAGCTTGCACAAGGAATGTCTCCCCAAACCTTGCAGGTCCAAACTTTTAGAACATTTGATGAGGCATTTACTATGGCATGAAAGTTAGAAATTCGGGCTATCGAAGAGAAGAAAATCCAATTACGAACTAAAATTTTACATTCAAGTCGAATGAAACCTCTTCTTCTTCTAAACCACCAACCAATTATTCCAAGGCTAAAGGTACCACTAACGTAGTGGTACTCAAGGCCAGCCCACTCATCCATCGAATCAAGCTACATCCTCATCTAATATATCACTCATCAGATTTTCGATTCAGACAAGAGCGGTGAAAATATACCCAATTGGGAACCTTACTCTTCTATTTTAGAAAAGCTTATCAAATCTAGCACCATCCCCTTCCACCCATAAAACCACACACTAGTTTTGACCATGCTTTCCCCCATGCCCGCGTGGTATATGGAACAAAATTCCTATAATTATCACCGAGTGAAAGGTCATAGTGACGATAATCGTATCACTTTTAATAATATCATCCAAGAAATGCTCGAGAAATTGAGCTAATTGTGGATAATCCCAATGCCACCCCCAACCAAAATCTACAAATCTTTAAAAAACCATTTCCCAATCATGCCCCTTCATCCAATCAAACAGGTGAGACATCCACTCACGATACCCATACTCGTGAGGTTCATGCGATCTTTAACGAGGTACTTGTTGCATCTCAATTACCTCACATCCCTTCCATAGAGGAAATCCTAGCCCAAAATCCTCCTTCCATGTCTGAACCAAATGTCACTGTTCCTTCACCAATAGAAGAACACCCTTTATCTCCTGCATCACCTACAGAGGAGTCTTCTACTGACATTGAGACCATCTCACCCCTAGCTTCTCCACTTAGCAAACCTTTACCTACCGTACCTCCTCCACCCATAGAGGAGCACCCATTACCTCCTCCACCTACAGGAGCACCTATCCATTCCTTCGCTCATAGAGGAACTCCCATTATCCCTTCCACCCATCATAGACCTGGTGGGGATACCTTTTCCTCTTGGTGAACATTCTCCATCCGCTACCTGACATCCAATAGACCTACTTTCAGCTCTCTTACCCATGGAAGCTAAAGCTAGCCAATTCCCCATCTCTAAGATGCATTTTATGGGAATTCCCATTAGGTCCTCACCAACTTCACCCATAGACGTGTCATTCTCACATTTGGCTGATCACTTAGAGTATGTGGATAGAGCTTTGTTATGGGGGCACCTCTTACTCCCTGTCTCAACACAAATGCAGAGATCCCTCAATGACACCTCCACTATCTACCCAAGCACATTTCCACCCATCAAACCACATACAACCACTATTGTCACAACCCCTTCCATGATATCTATTAACACTCACACCACACCCTTACCCATAACCCGACCTATGCCTAAACCCAAACCCATACCCACAATATTTACCTCCACTAAACCTATTACCACTTTAGGGGTCACCCCGACCACCAACCTTACTCATCCACCTATTAAACTAGATTTAGCTACATCCTCCAACGTTAAAACCACACCTACTCTGACACCCAAACTAAAGAAACAAACTCATCAACCTCATACCCCTACCACCAATCACACCCACACTTGTCCCGTCTGCCTTAAAACCTCAACTACCCAACAGGGTCAAGCACCCCTCACCCATTCATAACCCAATAACACAACCACCCATTCCTACCTCACAAATTTCTAACCTACCTAGGCACACAACACGACTCATACCCACACCTGTAGTCTCTTTACCACCAATACCTCCGATACCTTCAGCCATTGCTTCACTACCTACTACACTTCAGTCATTGTCCCTCACACCCCAAGCATGACCCATGTCATCTACCTTCATAGCACCCCCATTATCCCCATGGGTAACTCACCCTCTTCCTCCATCTACTTTCCCTCATAGACCTCGTACACCCACATCACCTTTACCCAAGAAGGTGCACCCCAAAAACAAAACCCCACTACCCCACAACAAGGTAGTCAAAACAAAACCACACCCTCCTACCCATCCATCTACTATACCCCTACCCAAATGAACCCAATCGATACCTCAAACCACACCGGCACCTAAACCCATAGCTCGACCCCTTCCTACAATTCCAAAAACAATTCCCCAACAACCAACCACACCTACACCCAAACCCACATTTACTTCCCATTGTGATCCACTAGCAGGGTCTTATGCCAAAATTTTAACCAACCTCCTCGAGACTTCTGTTATCACATTATCGCCACTCCAACCTTATGACCCCCTCAAACCCAAGCCAAAGGGGTTTGATGATACCAAAATTTGTGCATACCATTATGTGCTAGGACACGATGTGGAGAATTGCAAGGGTTTGAAAACCATCCTTATCCAATTGTGTCCACTCGAAACCAACTTTGATGATGAAGACCTTCTTGACGAGGACCTTGCTTCACCTACACCCACTACCACACTACCCACTCAACAACCACAACCTCCACCCTCACAGCTCCTAGAACCACACACAAAATTTGAAATTAACATGGTTTGCATCAGAGAACTTGCCACACCACCACCCAAATGTCGTTGTGCCCAACTAACCTCATAGGGCTTTTCTCCTCCCGTAGGTTTTTTCCCTTCATGTTGTTATACCACTTACCCTACACCCTCTCCATTTGAAAAATTCCCTCAAATCAACATGGTACATGTCACTACATATGCACGAAGGGTAAAGAAAAGGCAACTGACCCACCAACCAATCCTATACCCAACATACCATCTACACCCATACCTAAGATAACTATCCATGGCCCCACATACCCCATTTCTAATGGTGTCACACATCACACCATGCTCAAACAATTACACCAATATCCACTCAAAATGTCCTTATATGACCTCATCCAAACCTCAAAATCCCATCGTCAAGCCCTCATGGAGGTTCTTTAATCTATCAAGGTTTTATTGACCCTACTCTCATAGCCTCCATTATCACACCCCATCATGTAGCCTCCCTCACCAAATTACCACCTTCATCCCCACCTCACCTTGTTCACCAAGTGGCCTCCCTTAGCTTCTCAGAGACAAAGATCATGCCATACCAAAATGATGACCCAAACCCAGCCCTCTTCATCTCTGTACACATTGATGACATATGGGTACACCATGTGATGATTGATGGAGGTGCTAGCATTAACATCATTTCATCCCATGCATTTGATCAAATGTGCATACCTGAAAATTACATGCACAAACATCCGGTCATGTTGTGTTCATTCAATGATGCTATCACCTCCACACTAGGCATTGTCATCCTGCTTGGGCCCCCCACACTATTCCAGAATTGTTTTATGTTTTGGAGGGGAATTCCAATATAACTTGTTTCTTGGTAGACCCTAGATCCATGTCATGGGTTGTGTTCCTTCCACTTTGCATCATTGTGTAAAGTTTGAACACAAAGGACACACTTATACCATTCTAGCTGACCCATCACCTTTCAAAACATGCAACATGCTTTACTGACCCAACAATGTACTCATACCGGTCAAGCCATCTACTTCCGCAACCAATACTGCTTCACCTACACCTACACCCACACCTACTAGTACAGCCATTGCTTTCACCACACATACCTCCTCCATGCCTACCACTTGCTTATAACCTCCATGGCTGACCCATTAGCTTCCCAATGTTAACACCACCTCTGCATCAACCTCCGACATATCGTCCATACCAACTACTACCACATACCAACCATTGATCCCTTGGAAGGTGTTTTTCAGTGCCTCACTCTAGGGGAGTACCACCTATATAACGTCAACACCTTCCTTACTCCACACGAGTATGGAATCCTTCACCAACACCCTCGCTATGATCACCATATAGGAGAACACCTCCTTTATGGTCATCCTCATCTTTGTACTAGTCTCACTTATGGGGGACTTGATACTACCACCTACACACCTGATCCACCATCACATCCCTACCCATTTTCTCGTTGAATTCCAATCACTTACCAATCACCATTTCTCCCACACCTTCCTCGCACCACATGTGCGTTGGTTGAAGGGTTTTGGTTTTGGATTCTACAAGCAAGGTCACCATACCGTTATTCCATATACCACCCGCAAACATAATGACCATAGTGGTATCGGCTTCCCCAAACCTCCTACCAAACAGTCCACATTGAACTCATTGTAGACCCTAGCCCTTCTCCACCTTCATCACCACTCTCACCACGGAGTCAATGGATCTTGAATCTATCCCTCCTAAAAAATTTTTCATAAACACCATTTCCTTGGGGCCTCTAACTTATCAACGCAAAGGAAAGGCCCCTTCCACTCTTATTCCTCTGTATCTGAGATGATCGATGATGACACAATGACCATTAACATCATTTAATGTCATGATGATGAATCCATACTCACCTACCTTAGTGCAGAAGACTCATATATTCATCATTCGTTACCCTCTAAGACGTAAAACATGTTAAATGAATCGACTATTGAGATCAACATTCATACTTAGAATGACCCACACATCCTAAAGATTGGACAATCTTTAGATGGTGCTGAACAAGAAGCCATTACTTCTTTTCTCCGAGATCATAACCACACTTTCACTTGGTCTTACACAAACATGCCTGGTATTGACCCCACCATAGTGGTCCACAATATCATAACCATTCTCGATGCCAAACCTATCAAACAAAAGCTGAGGAAAATGCACCCTCGCATTTCCCTTCTCGTCAAAGAAGAACTTTAGCATCTTCTTTCTATTTCCTTCATCTTACCCATTGATTATCCTCATTGGATTTCTAACATTTCCCTATTACTAAAGCAACAGGGGGACTCCACATTTTCATGCAGACTTCCGAGACCTCAACCTCGCCTACCCAAAAGATGACTTTCCCTTCTCGGTATTGATCAACTGGTTGACCTTACCATGGGTCACGAGATTCTCTCACTCATGGATGGTTTCTCGGGTTATAACCAAATTTTTATTACCTCAAAGGATTAGCACAATACTGCATTCATTACCCCTTGGGGAACCTTTTTCTATCAAGTCATGCCTTTTGGCCTTAAAGACACTGGTGCTACATATCAGTGTGCTATGACTTACATCTTCCATGATATCATGCATCGCATATTGGAAGATTATGTGGATGATCTCTTGGCCAAATCTAAACGTCATGCCAAGCACCTCCCTTTCCTCAAAACCATCTTTGATTGGCTCATTAAATATTGTGTTCACCTTCAACCTAAAAAGTGTGTCTTCGCGGTTCTCTCAAGAAAGCTCTTGGGATTTATCATTCCTTACATGGCATAGAAGTTGACCTTGCTAAAGTCAAGGCCATTCTGGAAATGCCTTCACCCTCAAACCTCAAACAACTCTCGTAGCTCTGCAAGGTAAATTACAATCCATTCACCATTTCATTTCACAATTATTGGATCGGTGTCAACCATTTCATCATCTACTTAGGAAGAATGTCTCCTTTAAATGGGATGATGACTGTCACAAAGCTTTTGAGGCCCTAAAACAATACCTTCTCCAACCACCCATACTCATTCCACCTAAAGATGATCAACCCTTTTACCTATACATATCAGCTACCAATCATTCCTTGGGAGCCATGCTCGCTCATCGCGATGAACAACATAGGGAGCAGGCAATTTATTATATAAGCCGTACCCTTCTAGACTATGAAACCCGATACACTCACCCTATAAAACTTTACTTAGCCTTAGTTTTTGTTACCACCAAACTCCACCATTACTTACTCAACCACAAAACCTATGTTGTGACCAACACCGACCCTTTACACATCATGTACACTAAACCTTATCAAAATCAGCGTACCGCACAATGGATTGTACTTTTAGCTGATCTTGACCTCAAATTCATCCACCAAAAGTCTAGTAAGGGCTAGGCTATCACCAACCAACTAGATGACGCTCCTATTTCCTGGGACCAACCTTCTAATTTTGACTTTCCCGATGAATCCATTGCTACTCTTTCCCTGGATGAACCCCCTTACCAAATGACACTGTTCTTTGACGGTTCCAAGTGTCAGTGTGGGGGTGGAGCTGGTGTTATCCTTGTTCCTCTGGATGGAGAATCCATGCCTTTGTCTTTCAAACTAGACTTAGAATGCACCAACAATATTGCTGAGTACAAAGCACTCATACTAGGTCTCTAAACCACCTATGCCCTTGATGTTAAATCAATCCACATCTTTGGTGATTCATAATTTTTCATACACCAAGTCAATGGTATGTACTAATGTCATAACGAGATACTTCAAAAGTATAAACATCATGTAGATATACTTTTGACCACCTTTGATCGTTACACCCTTCAAACCATCCCATGGTCAACCAACAAATTTGTAGACACTATGGCCTACTTAGCTTCCCAAATACCCATTTCCCTACCAATTCCAAAATATTTTTCACTGTACAACACCTCCATTCACCTTCTTATTTACCTCATGATGTTTACTCAATCGGAACTAACACCCCCAACCTGAGTGACCTTTGGTATAAACAATACTCTGAATACCTTTCCCTCTCCATCTTACCTCCTGATCTCACCTGTAATGGACAACATGCCTTCCTTAAGAAGGTCTCCCATTTCGTTATCCTGGGGACTCCTCTATAAGTGTGGCTTTGATGGTATTCTCTTACGATGCCTCACAAGTTCTGAAATTCCTTATACCATCAAGGAGGTTCATGATGGCATATGTGGAGGTCACTTTAGTGGCCTTACTATTACTAAGCATATTCTCCACCTAGGCTATTACTGGCCGACCCTTAACCATGATTGTTATGATTATGTCAAACACTGTGTGAAATTTTAACAACATTCCAACCTTCATCATACACCCAGTCATGCCTTACAGGTTGCTCATGACCTTTGGCCCTTCTCTCAATGGGGTTTGGATCTTGTCGAAGAAATCAATCCTCATTCTTCCCAACACCATCAATGGATCATAACTACTACCAAATACTACACAAAATGGGTGGAAGCCATACCACTCATCTCCAAAAATATGAGAAAATATGTGAGCTCATTAACCATCACATCATTTTTCACTTTGGTGTCCCTCATCGCCTCATCACTGATAATGGAAAATAATTCAAAAACAAAACACTGCAAAAACTTTACGACACCTTCGACATTCAACTTAGTTTCTCCTCACCTTATTACCCACAAACCAACAACTAAGCCAAATCCACTAACAAAACCCTCAATAAAATTCTCATGAAAGTGGTTGATTTATATCGGGAAGGATTGGCATACGCACATTCCTTTTTCTCTATGGGCATACCACACTAGTATTCGCACTTCCACTACGGCTACACCCTTTTCACTGGTCTATGGTACTGAGGTTGTTCTACCTCTCAAATTCCAGATCCCCTCACTTCGCATTTCTCTCCATGACATGCTTACTGATGATGAATTTCATTAGGACCACTTAGCACAACTAGAGTTATTAGACGGATGTCATCTTAATGCTCTGGATCACCTTCAAGTTTACCAACAATATATCAAACGTGCTTATGAAAAACATGTTCATGAACGAACCTTCCAAGTCGGTGACCTTGTTTTGAAAGAAAATCAACACGTAACCAAAGCAGAGAAAAGTAAATGGGGAAAATTTGCTCCTAATTGGCTTGGACCATACATTTTAACTCATACCTATGGATCGGGTGCCTATCGTTTGTCCTCACTTGAGGGTAAACCCAAACCTGAGCCCCTTAATGCCTTACATCTTCAACCATTCTACTATTGACCTCTAGTCCTACATCACTATTTATCTATTTCATGCTCATCCCTTGAGTGTCATTTACCTTTTCCAAACCTCATCTCCAACTAATAAACAAGGATCATGTGATTACCCGTCACCCTTTGGCCTTTTCTTAAATATGTGCACCATGGCTCTACACATGGCATGATTCTCATGGATACTTTTCATCTTATTTTAGATGATATCCCATGGTCATTCACTCTTTCCTTCTTAACAAGAACCAAATGCTTCATTATAGTCTTGTCCATGACTTAAAAGCCAAAAATTAAAAAATATGAATCCTTCGTAAGGACATTTTCCAATATAGGGATCCACTCCTTGAGTCAAACTTCCAATATAAAATATGAACCCCTCAAAAGGACATCTTCCACCCTCAATTACTACTATAAATAGACTACTCCCTCAAAGGACAACTATGTGAATCTTTAAAAATGAGAGAAACCGAAGCTTCTCACATCGATCACTATCAAAACAAAAACACTTTTTAGTCATGGACTTTGTCAATCATTGTGACTTGGACCTCTTGCCCAAAAGCAATCACCACTCAAAACATATAAAATTAACTACCTTTCACCCACCTTACCATTTCCACTCTCATTTCCTACATCACCTCAAGGGACATCTTGGAATTTGGACATTTGGTGATCCTGTGACTACTTTCACCTTAGAAAAGTTAATCATGTATTGTCTTTCAGGTCTTGTGTTCATCACCCCCTTCAAGGTATGATCTACTACCCTACTAAATCAGGTGGCTCTATTGCACCCCTCTTATATTTTAACCATCTTTTTGACGTTTTGATTACCTTATACAGGACTTAGTACTCAACGCTTACCTTTGGGGTAATCCTCCCCTTTCGACATAATCACCTTCACCTACATCATTTTACCTATAGTCTACCCACACCTATTACATCTAAACCCACTACATGCCTAAAAACCTACCAACTCATTCTCATATTCTTCCCTAGCTCATGGGAGAACTACATTGACTGAGGTCCCTTTTTTCCCAAAGACTATGTAGGCGGCAGACTCCGAGGGCATAGGGCCCTTAGAGGTTAGCTCGGCCATTCTCTACCCTAAATAATTCATCCACTATGCCTATCTCACCATTTACATCACATTTCCCTTATTTCCCATTTTATAACAAAATTGGAAATTAAGCCACATACATAACAAGTTACTTACTTGTAGCATACATTTATTATGCCTACAATCTCTCTATCATCACTATGCATAGATTATACAACATTTCACATATGACCCATAGTATCATTCATTTCCAACATAATGAATCATAACTAAACCTACTTTCAACTCAACCATGCCTATAACCTGACTCTAACCCATGCTTATAACCTAAACTATGCCTATAACCTAATTCAATCCATGCCTATAACCCGACTCAACCATGCCTATAACCTGACTCGATCCATGCCTAAACTAACTTGACTCCATCATGCTTAACTCACCTAATTTCCATCTACATCAAAGTAACAAATCCATATCTCATCTAACACAAGCCATAAAATAATATCTCATAAACACATAAACACATCACAAAATCCCATATATCTCATCATATAAATCAATAAATTTTTATCTCAATATACATTTACCATACTTTGCCATTTTACCCCACCCTTTACCTTGCTTTTTTTTACCCCATCCATCCTTTACCCAAACCCATTACCTTACCTTTCCCACCTCATCATTTACTACCTCTATTTGTCCTCTTTTGGGGACTCATTATTTTACCCCTACCTCGGCCTTACCCATGCCATGATCTCAATATTTGGACCTGGACCATCGCTAGTGACCTTTGACCTCATGTGTTCACTATACCTTGTGGCACTGTTACCTGTGTTGTTGACCTAATGACCTTACCTAGCCTATTGCCATGACCGTTTATCCTGACCCTACCTTTGGTGTATTGGAACATACCTAAACGTTCCTGCACCTAACCTACATTGTGTTTCCTGACCTTATCCTATACCTTGGATACTAGATTCACTTCACCCTTATTTGGATAAACCTATCAACCTTAGACGATGTAGAGTTTTCCTGCTCTTCAACCCGTAGCGTGTTGCAATTTATACGTGTGCGTGCATTTGACTGTTGCTACCTTTGACCTTGACCCATTACCTAAATCACCTAAGTAGACCTTTCACCCTCTTCCCCTACACCCACTTACCTTTTCCTCACATTTACCTTTTATCAAACCACTCACCGCTTCAGCCTTTGTTTTTGTCAGTTCCTGGTTTGAGGGGGATCACCTTCACCCACACATGGGCCAACCACATCTTATTTTTGATCATCGCTTACCAATACAAGTTATGCAACAAAAAGGGGAAAATGTAGACACTAAAATTAGGTCACACTCCCCTTTGGTCCCTTGATAAATAAGCACCCTTCATCACATTTACCTAGCCATGGCCCCCTTCACCTCACTAGTATTAATTTAATTAATTTAATTCATTATCATTATCCTCACCATATTTATTATTTAAATATCTTAATTTAGATAATATCCACACATATAGTTCACTTTGACAAATCAGCAATCCACCTCAACCTAAGACTTATTCTTAGGCAAGTTCTCATAACTAACTAAGACTTACCTAAACCCTAAACATCAATGCCTACATTCCCTCTAACCACATTCCCGCATGCTCACAAGAAACTCCCAGTCTAATCCACGGGATAATGACACAAGATCTGAGGAAATCAAGAGGATCTCCCTTAAGTTTAGTAAACCTATAAAATCCCACCTTGACGGACATCGGTTACCCCTAACCATCACTGGTTAAGCTAGACCGCCATCGGTTACCCCATTTTTAACCTCAAAACAACTTTATTCTCAAGGTTAGAACTTGGAAATTGGAAGTGGGAAAACATTGGGAGAAAGTTGATGAGCAAGAACAAGATCTCAAAAGATAACGCATCTTCAGAGAGTCAATTCTAGATAGAACTCACATCTAAGGAAGGAGATTGAGCGTCTTCTCCTGCACAACCATCCCAACCACATTCAGATCTATCTAAGAAAAGAGGAGAGTGCATGCAACCCATACAAAATATTTTCTTCAGTTGGTGATCACTTACAACCTCCAAACCCATCATCAACACCTCCATCCTTCACACACAGACATTCAGAAATGAAATCCAAGTAAGTATAACATCATACTTTCCTGGTTATTTCATTTCATCATTATTTTATCATCCATTGTTTATCTTTCTCCCTATTGACCATCTCCAACACTTTTCACCTCCATAGACCCATCAAAACCTCACCAAAAACCTACTCCAATCACCCATTACCTCGTCCCAACCAACCAAAATCCTTTGTGTAAT
Source organism: Taxus wallichiana var. yunnanensis (assembly GCA_018340775.1). Taxonomy (NCBI): domain Eukaryota; kingdom Viridiplantae; phylum Streptophyta; class Pinopsida; order Cupressales; family Taxaceae; genus Taxus; species Taxus wallichiana. The sequence continues at coordinate 616,842,653 of CM031238.1, forward strand.
CACAAAGGAGACCAAAACCCTGTTCTATGACATTTCCAGATCTCACAAGAATAAGGCACCGCTATACCTAACCACCGTCAGTCGGTCACCCTCGAATGACACCGGTCTCTGTGTTTTCCCACACAACCTTGGATAGAGACCTATCCACCTAATTTCACTTCACCCTCACTCACCTATGACCTACCCGAGACCTTTATTAGACCTACAGAACCCAGAACCAACCATTTGACCTATGGATTCTATTCTAGCTTAGCCTGTTAGATTAGATCTGTTTTCTTATTGTGTTTTAAGTGAGATACCTAAATCATTTTAAAATAACAATAGGATTTACCTTGTTTTCAGCATTAATTTGTTTAAAACAGTGGACTAACAACCATCTAGGAAGTACCATACTTCCCAGGATCTAGCTTATGCTAGGTAGTTCACTACCCATATTGTTTAATTCTTTTCTGGTGGTCTTGTTTTCATTACAGGTAGTTCCTCCTAGCCAAAAGGAAGCTCTCATGATCAGCTATGGATTCATAATTCATATGCACACAACAACCCATCAACCAACATTTGAATAGGTATTCCTCCTATTCCTCATTACCCTATCTGTTTCGTCAACAATTCAAAGAAACAATCTAAGAAAAAGGTGAAATAGATCCCTGCAAAGTTTTCAAAACCTCTTCTAAATCAACACATTTGCTAGCTTGAGGTTTTTAGGGTTATTAGCTTTACACCATCTCTCTTGAGAGGTTTCCCAACTGCTTTGATATTGTTTTCAATTTGAAGTGCCATGGTGAAATCTTGTCTTAGATTGGTAGGGTTCTTGTCTCTTAGGTAATAGGCTGCATTTTATCAAATGCATCTACATATTTGATTAAACAAGATTCATCACAAGGCCTCAAACCAACAGGAAACCTTCTCAAATTTTTGTTAAACCTTGTGTTGGATTCATGTACTAATTCATTAGGGTTCTTCTTGATATTCTTAAACTCAGACAAAAGAAATCTAGGATCAATCTTGTCACCATATTGTAACCTAAATGTATTTTTCATTTTAGTCCATGAATCAATAGAATTATTAGGTAAAGCCTTGTACCAATCCCTAGCATATTCTTCTAGTGTATGAATGAACAACTTAATATACACATCTTCAAACTCTATCTCAAAATCTTCCATCATATTAACAAAGAGTTTGAGATGCTTTGATCACTAGTTATTGCATTGTTGCCTTGAAATTTTGGCAATCTATTTCTGACATCTTGTGGAACAACATTCGGGTAACCATCCATTCCTCTAAAATCTATGGGACCAAAGGTGTTAACAACAAATGGAGGTCTAGGCTGAGCCATATTGTTTGGTGGAGGTGATCTTAGAGGTGAAACAAGCTGATGAGGAGTGCAAGATCTTTGGGGCTCAAGAATGTGATTCACAAGATTGGTATTCTCTAAATGCTGATTTTCTTGGAAATTTTTATTTGAATTAAAACACAAAGGTGCATATTGGAGAAGGAACTTACTAGGTACAGCAGAAGGACCTTCACTAGCTAAGGAAAACAAGTTTATGAGAGGATTTCTTGAATCAAAATCACTTGAAGAAGAGTGATAATCCTCTACCAAAGGCTGATCTCTCTCACCAATGGCTATATCTTTGCCTGATGTCTAACCTTTAACCACTTTCCAAACTCTTCTCCCTTCCAACTCTGAGTTTCTTGAATTTGAAAACAATTTCTTAGCAGAGTCTCTAAGGAAGAGAGATCTTCTTCCTTCCAGTTTTGCAGAGATTAGTAGCATAAAAATAAATGACAGAAAGCTTAAGACACTGGTATTTATCAATATCAAATCAGCATGGAGTCGCCACTAAGGACTTTCACCCTAGTTGTGCAAATGCACTAAAATACTCTGTCAAATATTTACCAGCACTGAAAATATTGCCAAAATTTACAAATCAGACCTTCCTTCTTCCTGAATTTATCAATCACAAATGTAAATGAAGTGCAACAACTACTAGAAACTGGTAAAATTGCAGGTAGAACTTATATCTTCACTCAATCCTTACAAATTTGATTATAAAATGATGCTTCAACAACGTATTTGCATGCAAAATTTACAAAGGACTTTACCAAGGTTTTATATGCACTCAATATCTCAAATATGCATGCACATGGATCAGATTAAACTAAGAGAATATCAAACTCAGAGCTCTAATTTTTATTCCAATCTTATAAATATGATCAGAAGATGATACTCAGATTTGTAATTGCACATAAATCACACCAGAAGTATTACTAGGGATCTAAATACGAAATATCAAGAATCTCCCGATAATGGCACTGTAAAGGTGTTGGTACCCAAATTTGTTCTCCCTTTCGGTCGAGTAGGATTAGAGATATGACATGAAGCTTGAAGTCAAATACATCTTGATGTGTGTCATTTTGTAGCCGGGAATGTGATCTAACTGACACTCATATTTTTGGAGAGATGGATAACACCTTGAAAGGATCTAATCCGACCCTCACTATTTTAGGTTCTGCCTTTCAACCAAGGTAAGAGAACCTATATTGAACCCCCAAATGGTGAAGGAGATGAATATATCCCTTAATTTATGAAAGTAGTATGAAAAGGCCTTGCAAAATATGACCAACACTCCAAATCTGACTTTCACAAGTTGTCACTCCCAGGAGTATGGAGATATTTTCAATGCAAGGCAAGGGTTAGTGAAGACATTGTATAATCTTGATTTACCTTGTGCATTTTTGTAGATGGGTTAGATCCTTTTGTTGACACATAATGCAATGCAGGGGTAGTATGGGTAGGATTAGTTTGTTTGAATGAATTTTTGGTGGGGTGTTGACAAAACAAACCGGGATATATCAGATCTTTGTGACCTCTACAATACTTGAACAACTATCGATAAAATGCTTCAAATAATTAGGATATTCTTTTAACTAGAAGAGACATAAATAGAAGCCCAGTTTTCACTCTTCACACAATATTTGAGAACTCACCACAAAATCTTGAAGCAAAGAACTCAATTAAACACAAAAATCCTTTATCAAACCATGCCTAAGGTACAAAGGCTTACAAGAAATCTCTATAGTCAAGGAAGGTAAAGTGATTTTGAATTTTTTATCTCTTTATCGGATGAAGGATCTTCTGAACATGAGATTGCAAATGCCACTAAACTATCAACAAGAAATGGAGATTCTATGTGATTTCTAAATAATTTCAATGTAAGATTGCAACAAGAACAATGAAAACTATTTGTAGGCATTTAAAAATGATAACAAACATCATATTGCCCAAAAAACATAGATTAACTCAAAAGCTTGTTAGATTCATCAGCAAGGGAGAGTTTCATGAACAATATCAGAGCTGTGTGATGGCTATACACTTGTAACCAACTCACATACATGAAGATCCAACACAGAAGAAATTATTCTGGTTCTTTGGTGGGTTTTTTAGAAAAATGAGCTTTCTCTCAAAATTTTCTCCTGATTTTTCAACTTTTCCCGACCCCATGCATGTCTCAAAACATGCATAATATATCTCTTGCCACCTTGGAGCCTTCTTTCCCAAGAAAATAATATGCCAAGGGATCAATTCTATTACAAAATTCTCATGATTCATTGAAAATGACATTTAACAAATTTACAACGAGAGTTATCGGTGTGCCCAAAAAGATTAAATCATTACAAATATTTGGATCATTATCCATCATGGAGGCATGTTTTTCATCATTGAGGCATGCAAACACCTTTACTTATCATTTTCACCTTTTTACCTTTTCAATTACCTCTGTAACTTTTGATTTTTTCATTTCACATTTTTGGATGGATTAGGAAAAAAATTATTTCAAAAACATCTCAAATCAAAATATTGAGTCATGAAACCGATTCAATGATCCTAGAAGGCCAAAACAACATGGAATCGCCAAAAATTTGATTAATTTTGATGCAAAATTCATGATTACAAGCTTCTAGAGGAAAAATGGTGGCCAAAAATGAAAATACATAGTTGTCCTTGATCTGCTATGTGTCAAACTATGATTGGGAACAAATTTGGGCTTATTTTTTTGACTTTTTGACATTTTTGAAAAATGGAAAAAAATTGAATTTTCCCCTACCCCTCCTCCTTTGAATTTTGGAGTGACACATGGCACATGGTGGGTCCCATTGGGATCGCGCTTGATTACTACATTTTAACCTTTTTGGAAAATTGGAAAATTTTCACCTTTTACCCCCATGCACTGCACCTCCATTTCTCCTCACCACGTGTCTCCTTGTGATTTGTTATGGGCCAGCACTCCAAATTTTTATTTTAAGCCTTCTTTGTAAAAGGGAAAAAATTCTCTCTAGCCTCTCGTGGCTACCAACCCGCTATGTCCTCACCACGTGTATGTTGTTGATTCACCACGGGGCCATGCTCCAAAATTTTACCCTAGGTCTTTTTGACCAAAAGGGAAAATTTTCCTTTTCCTTCTATGGCCCGCACTTCCCTCTGACTCTGTTGGACACATGTCCACCTGTGATTGGCCATGGGGCCATGCTCCAAAAATTTTACTTTAGCCTTTTATGCTTATGAAGGTAACAATTTTAAATAACCTCTGCCATCCACATCTCCTCTACGCCTACCATGCTGCCACGTGTCCTCCTCTGATTGGAGCGGGGATGAAACTTATTTTGAAACTTTAGAGAATTAGAGCTAAAAAACTCTAAGTCCCCCTCAGCTCACTCCTCCTTTTTTGGTTTTTAGGACACGTGTCCACTCTTAGATTGGTTTTGGGGCTTGAACCATTTTTGAATTTAATATTTTTACAAAATAAAGTCTAAAAATTCCAAGGGAATCTGACCACCCACCATCCCCCGCCAATCGAACATACCACGTAGGTAAATTTGGAAAAAATAAGTCCTGGGCCAAAATGCCCCATTTGTCAAAAAAGTGAAAAATGAAAAGTTTCAACACTTCCCCGCTTCCTCACCAATTAGAAGCCACCACATTTCCAATACCTTCTAAGGATGTATTTGATGGGAAAATGATGCCCGTATGATCACAAAATGTAAAAATCAAAGGATTCCCTAGAATTCAATTTTTCACCAAGGATGGCATTTTTTGATTTTAAATCAATCGAACCATGTTTTTACAACATTCCCGATCTAGGATTTGGATTTTTAAATACAAAAAGTATGATTTGATCAATTTCAATTTTTCCACGATCTAGAAAAGGGAAAAATGACATAGCTCATAAAATTGGAAAACGAGGGCACAGAAAAGGACAAACTTGGATTATTCTTTAAAATTAGGACAAAACAAGAATTTTGTGAGAATTTTAAAGCATTCAAATGGAGGGGGAGTATTTCAAACCATCAATTTAAAGGGTAAATTTTTCTTAGAAAATACTGATTTGAAAATTTAGGGCAACATGGTGCAAGCTCAAAAATGGCACCAACAACTACCTTATTACAAACACCAGAAGAATTATTTATAGTAGGACTTTATCCTACTCCCATTAAAGTAACCAAGTAGTCACATTCCATCAAGTGATTCTAACTAGAAAGCACCTAATTCAAGTATATAAGTGATGACATATGGCCCCAACCAATGTACTTTGAGCTTTCCTAGATGGCACAAGAACTTAGAGTCATAAAGAAGTACCATTTGTCCAATCTCAAACTTCTTATCCCTTATGTTTCTGTCATGCCATGTCTTCACCTAGATTTTTCCTACTTCTGACTCCATCATGCTATGGCTCGTCACTCATCCAATTGAATCATCTTCTCAATATGCTCTTCTAAATCCTACTCATCAACTAGACCTCTAGCACACACAATGCACAAAGAAGGTAGCATAAATTCTATAGGGAGAATGGATTACGCACCAAACACCAACTAAACACCAACAAAATGGTGTGGCTTTGTTCAATCTCTTATAAGTTTGTTCTATATACCCAAAGAATAGCTTTGACACTTTATCATCCCAATCCTTTCTCCCAACATCAAAATTTTTGACAAAGTTTGGTTCAAAATCTTGTTGAAGGCCTCAATTGTTCCATTTACCTAAGGAGTATAGGGTGTAGTTTTATGGTGTGTAACCATAAACTCATCTAATAGGATATTGATTGTCTCATTCAAAAGTGTGTACCCCTATCATTTGTTAAGCTTAAAGGACATCCATATCTTGTAAGAACATTCTCCCATATAAACCTAGTTGTTGTAGCTACTATACAGTCCTTTGTAGGTGCTGCTTCTTCCCACCATGTGAGATAATTTGTGCAAGTAATGATATAGCATGATCTAGTCCTACATGCGGATGGTGATATAGGTCTTACAAAAGCAATGGCCCATTTCTCAAATGGTTCAGCACTAGTAATTGTCTCAAATGCATCTCATCGCTTTGCCTTGGTTTTCTTAGGTGTTAACAATGATCACATGCCTTACAATATTCTTTGCAATATTTATATAATGTCTCCCACCATAATCCAACAAGAAGGATCTTCTAGGAAGTCGCATCACCTGCATAATGGCCTCCTACAATACCACCATGGGCCTCTTCCATAATATCCTTGCACTCATGCTCTAATACACAATGTCGTAATACTTCATCTTTTCCTAATTTGTAGAGGTCACCACTGATTAACATAAACGGTGTTGCACGTATAGCAAGCTGTTTATTTTCTAATGCCTTCATTCTTTACGTTCTATACTAGTTCATAGAAAGACAACAATGTCTTCTAATTCCATGGGTGTGCATTGTAACCTATATAACTATGCATCTGGCATGGTTTCTTCAATTTTCTGTGCTTCCTCTCCTGATTTGATTCTAGATAAATGGTTTGGTCCAAAATTTCTTTTCCCTAGCTTCACCACAACTGTGAAGTCAAACTCTTGAAATAGGAGTACCCATTTGCATATGTGCCCCTGTAAGATGGGCTTGTTTACCAAGTACTTCAATTCCATGTGATCTTTATAAAACACAAATGGTATTGCTAACAAGTATTGTCAAAACTTGTGCAATGCATAGATCATTGAAAAGATTTGCACTCTGTAGTTGTATAATTTTTTCAACAGAGTCATCTTCCTACTAGCGAAAACAAATTGTATGATCTATAATACCTTTTCTAGGTTGAGCTAACACAACATCAATGGCCATGCCGAGGCATCCAAATGCACATGAAATGGTTTATCCCATGAGGGAAAATGCGAGAATGGGTGCGATAGTAAGTTTATCCTTTAATATCTCAAACGCGCATTATTGGTTCTCCCCAATAAAATTTACCTTTCCCCTTCATAAATATTCCAAGGGTGAGGCAAATTTGGCATACCCTTTGATGAATTTTCTATAATATCCTATATGACCTAAAAATCCTGCACCTCATTTTGACTGGTAGGTGCCTCCATGCCTAGAATGACTGCAACCTTAGCTGGATCAACTAGTAAACCTTCCTTGTAGATTATATGTCCTAACAATATTTAAAATGGTGTAGCAAATATGTACTTTTTGATGTTCAAAGAGATACTCAATTGTCTACACCATTCAAACATTAAGCGTATATTGTCATAATGATCTTTCACAAGCCCATATATTGTCCAATCATCTAGGCAGACCTGTAAGAAGTTGTGAATAAAATCTTTGAATGCTTGAACAACTATGTGTGAGAATAAATTAGGTGCATTTTTCAAGTCCAAAAGGCATCACAATATAGGTAAAACTACCCCATTTAGTAGTAAAAGTTTTCTTTTCTTAATCCTCCTAAGCAATCCTAACCTAATGATACTCGGAAAACCCATCTGTGAAAGAGTATATTTCATGCCCTACAACGCCTTCTTGTATTTTCTCAATAAATGGTGTAGGGAATGGATCTGTGATGTATGTAGCATTCAGCTCCATGTAGTCCACACATATTCTAACTCATCCATCCTTCTTGATATTGATCAACATTGGACTAACCCATTCTGACTCATCAAAGGGCTTGATAATTCTAGATTTCAACATTTTATCCATTTCTTCTTTTACTTTTCACGTAAATTAGGGCTAATTCTATAAGGTGTCTTCCTAACTAGTCATGCACTATCCTTAAGTTTTATCTTCATTTCCCTAAGTGATTTATGCATGCCTTTAAGTTCATGATACCCTCGAGGGAATAAGTCTTTATAATCCCTGAGTAACTCAATGATCTTTTCTACCTCCAAGTCTAACCAATAGTCTCCAATGATGGCCTCCTTAGGCTCAGCCTCCAAACCTATATTTACCTTCTTTTTCTTCATGGGTTTGTGATAGGCATGTGTATCCTTGTCTACACTATCCAAGACCTCATGCACCCCTTGTGAATGTTCAATATCCAGGTTCTCAATTTCCTCATCATCCACAATGTAAACCATCTTTCCTTTCTCTTTCTCAAGGCAAGCACATTCAAGTAGCATGGATTCAATTTCTTCTTCCTTTTCAAAATGCACTCCGACTCTGTCTCACCAAATAATTCTTGAATATGATCTTCTGCTTTTGCACTATCTCTCATAGTTAAGCGCTTGACAAATTTTAATGCCTCTTCTATTAGATGTTGGGAAGAAAATTAGTCAAATGTATGGATCATTCCTGCAGTCAAAATTTTCCAATTTCTAGTCTCTCCATGTAGTTCTACATATACATACCATGTGCATGTGCATCCTTGTAGTGTAGAGTAAAATCTATGCACCCAGAGTGAAGGTGGTAATGCTTCTTGTCCTACTATCAAGAGTCTCTCACACTATTGAATGTGATGTTGAATAGCTTGATCACCATGATAAGTGTAGATATGTGTAGGTGCATTGTTCCTTACAAACCTAATAGATAGGGTGATCCCAATATCTTCCCATTCTATAAGATTATCTTTGTGGAATACCCACCAGTGCACTGCTATCCCATCCAAGGTATATAGTAACATATCTCTTCTCTTAATTTGATCTATTTACTATGTTTCCATGGCTTTCAAAAATGCAAGAAGATCTTCTAATTACGTATACCAAGGTACTATGATACCTATCTGTCGAACCGAATGAAGTCCATTCTTGCACGCAACCATGCTTTTCACCTCATGCCCTACTAGTTCATATGTACCATGAGCCCAATTATCACAAGCAATACTTGTAGTATCACTAATAGAATGAAAATCCTCCCACCGTGTAGGTTGCCTTCTTTTGATGGCTCATTGACCTCTAGGTCCGAAATAACGCGTACATAAATTCTATTTATGTCCTCCTCACTTAGAGGCTCAACATATGGTGTAGAAAACCCATCTCACAAAGGTATCATAACCCTTTCCTCCTTGTTCTCAAAGCTAATATACCCCTTATTGAATCTCAAGTCAACATTATTCACATAACACCAAGGGCATCCAAGCAAGGCTAGAAAATTTCCTACTTCCGCAAGTGCTAATACCTCAAAATGCCCAGTGAACTTGGCCCCTTTTATGGTTATAGATGCATACTTTAAAACTCCTATGGGAGTGGCCTTATTCTAGTTTTCCATAAACAACACATTAGATGATGGCTGCAATGGAGGCCTCCCCATTTGTACCCATGCATCTAATGTAAGAACATTTACTTCCATGCCTATATCAATCAATATGTTTCTCAACAACCATCCATCCACAACAACATTCAGAGTAATTTCCTTGTCATAGTCAATGCTATCGGGGGAAGCTTTGCATGTAGCACTTCGGTCTCAATACTTGTGCATGGAGTGTTCCCTTTTAACCAACTTCCTAATACTAGAATGATGTTCTCCTAGCGCAACATTTTGCATACTTCTCTCATATCATCGATATCAGTTTGGAATGTCTCTGATGCTTTCTTCTACTTCTTTAAGTATTGTATTTCACCCTAAAGATTCCTTAGCACTTCCATGGTATCTGGTAAACTTCCTTTTGATGAGCAAGATCTAGGTACCTTACATGCAAAACCTCCTCCTTAGTGATCATAGGCTTCTGTGTAATGCCTCTCTTGTGCGTGCCACTTCATCTCGTGTAGTAATCTTCACGCTTAATGCCTTAGGTCCTTCGATATCTCGGGGCATCTACCGATCTTCTACCACGTGCTAGATTCTAACCATCCCGACACACATTTGTTTTCTTGCTTTTCTTTTTACTCATATGCTCATATAATTCTAGGCATTCTCCATAACTATGGTTCTTTCCACAGAAAGAACATGTAATATTCTCGAGGACATTTGCACCTATAGTGGTCGGAGATCCACACATATGACATGTTCCATGAGGGAACTACCTCTTCCTCCACCATGCGCCTCGTCCTCCATATCCACCATGATATCCATGTCTCCTTCCACGACCTCCTTCAAAATGCCCCTCATTCCTGTCATAGCGCATTTGATTATGATTTCATCCTAGTGCTCATTCTTACCCTTAGGATTATCTGTTATACTTTTCTGTCATACCCCAATGTCTATAGCATCCTAGATCTAACCCATCAGCCAAAATCTCAATATTATGGGTCGTGGAGGGAAAATTTTGCAAAAGCGGGATACATTCTTCCTTATCATGTGATGTAATAAAGGATAGTGACTAGCATCATGATTTAAATGATAGATCTCATAATATAGCAATAATGAGTGTATAGATCTGTGATGAAAAACATCATTGGTGTGACCTTCTAGTTCACAATTTGTACACCAAATTCTGAGCGCGTTTCATGCATTGAATTTGTTGATAGCTTCTCACTACTTTTTCATAGTTGTAATCTATGCCTCTAAGAATGGACTAACGCCAATGTCAATGCTCCCAACTACCTCAGCACACAAAGTTGCTTCTAGTGCTTCACATGGATCAGTGCATGTCTTATGTGACAACGCCCTTCTAAATGGTGTAATCAATCCTCCAACAAACCATTGTGCATGATGGCTTGTGTGAATATCATAAGACAACTTAGATAGAAGTGTCTTAAAATGGGCATCATACTCATGTACACTCTCAGTAGTGCCTTTTTGATATCCTTAAGTGCACTTATACTCTTCTACTCAAACTCAAGGATATGGAACTCTTTCAAGAAAGCATCCTTCAATGTTGCATAATCCACACAAGTTTGATCAGGTCAAACTTCCTATACCAACTGTGTGCATGTCCCTATAATGTAGTAGAAAATTGACTTGCCTTACACTCAAAATCATGATCCCTTTAGCTCACCATAAGATTTCACACATATGCACATGTTTGGTAGCATCCTCTATGCCTCTATACTCTAGAAGATGAAGAGACATTTCCATATAAATGTTCTATGGTTGCTATGGGCCTTGACCACCGATCTAGAACCTCCTATGTTCCCTCTACCTCCAAAACCACTAGATCCATCGGAACTAGAACCACCTATACCTCTTGATCCTCCACCTATAGCTAGAATAGGACCTGTAGATGTACTCCCATGTGCTCTGACAATAGTACTATACTGAACCCCTATAGTCTGTGAGGTAGTTCCACTTCTAGAGGTGAATCCAACATTATGTGCACTCACATTCTATGTGGATGATGTGCCTAAGAATGTTCCTCCAAATATCATTGAAGTCATTTGTCCTACCATTGATGTGCTTATTCCTGAATTACTTGTGCTCTCCTACTTCCCAAGTTAACTTGTTGGTTATTTTTTTGTACTAGATACTCTTTGGAAAACCAAGTGCAAGGGTAGGTAACTAGGTGGATTAAGATGCACACGTGCAGCCAAGTAGTCTCTGCTTGGCACACTTTTGTGTGAGGCCAAGGGGGATCTCTATCATGTTTTCCAAGATGGGGGATTTCTTGATGCTCTAGCTCCACATCTTCTACATGAGCTGTAAATCCTTCATGAGCCATCTCTCTCCTCAACACCATACTTTCTATAATAGAACGCTACTTCTCTATCTCCCTCTCACGTGCCTCATTATACTTAAGCCACCTCTCCTCTCTCTACCTCTCTGCCACTAGGTCTGCCATCTTTCACCAAACATGTTCCTTCCCTCACGTGTGGTGAAGTTTAGTTAGCCATTAGTTTACTCTCCAGGTTCAAAGTTACCATCAAGATCTTGATCGCCAGTGGAATACCTTGTAGATATAATCCTCTTGGATACCACAAAAATTGGAATTCAGCTACCTCTAGGAAAGAATACATCGAAATTGAATATTCCAAAATATAACTATTTAGAACACCACAAAACCACGTATCCACAGTGTGAGTCTAGATCAAATCAGCATCATAAAGGGCTTGAAATTTTCCTATGTCTAGACAAGTGCACAATACCTCCAATTTTACTGAGATGCATAAGCAGTAATCCACTCATATAGTTCTACTAGAAAGATGGTGAAAAATATCTTGTTTAGGCTGTCATAGATATTTTGTTCTACCCAAGTGTGTGCGTTAAACTCATATCCACTACTAAACCACCATGCATATTTTTCCTCCATATCATGTATCCATTACTCAATACTTGTTAGAGTTAATCAGTACATCTTCATTGTGAATCATCCTGAAAACAACTGAAAAAGAGGTCCTAGAAATGGAACCAATGACGTAGCCTATAATTTACTAGATAACACCCTAGTCATGCTAGCACATCACTCAGCCTAGATTGAGTGCTCACCCAAAGCACAAAGGTAGCGGGTCCTCTTTAGGGTTGTTGTAGCAGGATGCTAGCATGATGAAGGAAGTAACATATATGTCCATAACTAATCCACCATTATACCATGCATGTTACATTTAGATCTATGAAGAACAAGATTAAACAATAATCATGATTAAATCAATAACATGCACTACTCAATTACACACAGGAATGACACTTAGATTCAACCAATATCTTACATCCATTAATAAACACAAAAGCTTCTTATGATAATGTCAATTTATACCAATGTGTGCATGGATTTGATACAGAATTGAATCATATGTGCATACCTCTATACCTTCATACATCCATCTCTCCTTATGTGTATATTTTACTATGTACTTCATATCATATATAGGGTGGGACTTGCCCTTCACCACTTATCTATTCTAGAAATAGGCTGCATGTTATTAATAGCCATGTGCCATTTATAGCATAGCACACATGCAAGTGCACTATATATAAACCTCTTACAATTAAGTGTAGTGATAATCTTATTCCTATCTCATCTCCATGCAAAACACTTGATCCAATCCTCTAAATATAGAAAATTCATGGTGCACACGTCTCTACATCATTTGTGTGTTCTGCACACCATCTTCTAAAAATAGGTCTTCATGCTCAAAATTGGCTAAGTCCTAAATGTTGAACTTTCCCTCTGCGCACAGGCTCTTCCTGTCCCTCTGCGCCCTTGATCCTAGCTTTCTCTCCCACATGGACTCCTTGTGTGATCTCTAACAAGTATTCTATGATCATCAATGAGTTCTACACCAAGTGTTATATAGACACTTCAATGTGTCTCATAAGTTCAAAACTTTGTCGAGTGCATTGAGGGATTTTGAGGGTACTTTCTAAGTTAATAACTACACTAGGTGGATTGTGAGATCTAAAAGGTTCTTTGTAAGTTAATGTCTCTACCAAGTGTTGCAAAATTTTTAGGTATTTTTCAATCCTAGTACTCTACAAGTGTATAGAAGACTTTTAACTTGTTTCAACATGTTGAAAGTATGAAAACCTTAGCTCACAAGTATTAAAGTTTTTCTTCAAGGATTTTATTCCTATTTACTTTCATCCACATCAAGGGGGTTGTTAGGAATATTTTTTTAGTGCTCACGTGATTAATATAATATTATTAGTGAGGTTTTTATGGGGTTACAAAACCACGTAGATAGATTGTGGGAAAAATTTATGGGGTTAATAGTTTGAGCTTCCTCCTTATTTGTAAGAGCATATTAAGCTTTAAATATATAGTTGCATCCCAAATGAAATGAAATTCAAGAAAATATTATTATCCATTGTGTTTTCTATATGAAAATCTCACTTATCATCCTAATTTAGTATTAGAGAAATGAAGTTTTGAGAGAGAATATGAGGCAAATCCTTGCAATTATGTTTTTCCTCTCCATATGAGATCATTTACTCCATTTTTATTGAGTTTATAGATTTATTTTGGTACATATGTAGTGAGTGTTAAATAAAAGGTTACATTTGTCTATAGTGATACATTACATGTATTATAGTTTTAATTTTCATTGTTGTCTATAGTTCTTGTATATACATGCCAACAACATCCCTATCAAATATAGGAAGATCCCAAGCTTTCGAGAGGGGGTCATTTTTTTCATCTCAAATAGGATTTTATGTCCATTGTTGGCTTGTTTAACCATACACCATCTCTATAGTTGCATTCTTACCTCTTGAATTTATTATCTAGATCATTGGTAATGAAAAATCTAAAAATTTGGTTAGGTATTCTATCTATCATATAATATCATCCATGAGGTTTGAAGTAACTTTCATGAATTTATCAGTAGTAATAGGAATAATTATTGATATTTTTATTTCCAACATAACAATATTTGTTGATGAATAAGGGAGCACATTGATCTCAACAAAGAAAATATTTCATTTGTATCAACACTCCTCATAAACCCTTTGATCATTCACATGGTCTATTGATTGACTAGTCTAGCTATGCCAAATCTATCATGATTACATTACATTGAGGATTGTTTAGAAAATTTAATCATCTCAAACTTTAGTTACATTGGTGATTGCTCTTCCAAAGCATTAGTCTCACCATCTTCAACTTGGGATACAAAAATAATGTGAAGTATGTTCCTCGTTACCAACGTTGAATGCATATAACTACCTTCTTCCAGTTGTGTATCTTGAATTCTCCAAGATTTGATAGTTTTACATATCTCAAGGATTCAACATATTTTAATTAGGAACTAATAACACATATTTGCATTTTTCTCCATGGAATTGATACTTCCCACTCACCCGCATGAATCGTAGTGTACACTTTCTCTGTCATTACCTCAAATTGATTTGGGATCAGATATTCCCACCTCCCAAGTCACATTTTGGATATGCATTGGGATTCAAATATTAGTTATAATTATTTGAATTTTGAACAAGCACACATAAATATGTGGACATTATTTTATCATATATCTTAGGTGTGCACTTCCATCACCATAAAATATGCTCCTTAAGCCCACAATTTTTACGTTACCTATAATATATTCATGGTTTTATCAAGCCTCTTAAATACATATGTGGGATTGTTATGAAAGTATCAATATCAAACCCAGTGCACATCAAAGAGGCTACACTCCAACGGTGACATGAATGCTCCAAGTATTCAAACAAGAAATGAAAATCATGCTTAAAATAAATTGGTTTACTCATTCTCATATATCAAAATAAGAGGGCACATATGGGAGTGTTTTGTAACTCCCATGCCTAGAAAATATTTCCCTCTAAGAGGGAAAGAAGAATTACAATTCTAAAATGGAATGTAGCTCATATGATGCCACTAACACATATGGAAATGACATATTCTATGACACAATATTGCATGTGTCATATAAAACCTATGAGCTATGATCTGACCTAAGTGACATGAATCACCATGTGAGTTGGAAAAGACCCTAAGTGATGATGAGGTAAGTCATACACATCAACACACCCTTCAAGCAGAAGCTAAGGTAGAGGTCATGGAAAGTCGAAATAGAAAGAGATCTCCCTAGAAACTAAGAAATATGTGTCAATGAGGCCCCACAACTAAAGGCTTGATAAGGTACCCATGTACAAACAACATAATTCTAAAAAACAAGAAGAGGAGAAGATGACTATAAATGTTGAAGAAGATGGTGATTGTAGAAGAACTCACCCCCTAGAAGATACTCGCAAGTGAATAAAATTTACCTCAATGAAGGGATTGATGAAAATGTATGTAATATTATCAAATTTATGACAATAATTCAATTCAATAATGTATTTATATATCATCTCCCAAATAAAATGCATGTGGATCTCAATGTTCTTCATTCCCGATATTGAACCAGATTTTGACTAATCAAGATGATGTTCATGTTGTCACAGTAGATGATAGTAGGCCAAAGAAAGTGAATACCAACCTATGTCAAGATTATCCATGCAACCAAACATCTTCCATGGTAGTGTTAACTTATCCTCTATACATTACCTCTTTGGATGATATGGAAATCACATTCAACTTGCTAGAAAAATTGATAAGTCATGAACCAAGAGATAAATTGCAGCGTAAGGTAGATTTCTGGTGATCTTGGTCACCATCCCAAACAGAAGTTTGTATATCTAAGAAATTCAATCTCTATCCCTCCTAGATAATTAATTCCA
Source organism: Taxus wallichiana var. yunnanensis (assembly GCA_018340775.1). Classification (NCBI taxonomy): domain Eukaryota; kingdom Viridiplantae; phylum Streptophyta; class Pinopsida; order Cupressales; family Taxaceae; genus Taxus; species Taxus wallichiana. The sequence goes on from CM031238.1 coordinate 616,858,926, forward strand.
TCTATATGAGTGCCACGAACATAGTGAAGGATCCTCTTTGGTGGTTTCTAATGCAACTCATGAAGCTCCTACATAAATCAAGAGATGATCCCAATAACATATGAGAGATCCGAATGAGTGTGAGTTAGGTAAATCAAGCTCCCTACTAACTGTCGATAAAGGGTACCATCAACTATAGGATTAGAGAAATTAGAAACCAACTTAACCTAGAAAGGAAAGGAGTAGGAGAAGGATTAAAATGGAAATGTTTAATAGAGCTAGTAAATCAAGGGAATACTTAGGCTATGAAATTACAATTCTGCATCAGATTGGGAAATATAAATCCCAAGAAAGTAATCAAGAAATCCCAAATGTGACATGGATAACTTGTTAGACAAGGAAATATTCACACAATCGATGATAGAGGAATATCTTCTCATGATCAATAAGTCATCAACATACAAAACAAGGATGAACATGGAGTCATCTTGCCATAAAATGTAAACATTAGGGTCAAAGTGACACCGAGTGAACCATGATGCAAGTAGAAAGGATTCCATCTTGGAATACCAATCCCTAGGGGTATGTTTGAGGCCGTAGAGATACTTATTTAACTTGCAAATGAGGGAGGGATCATATAAATAACCCAACTATTGTTCTATGTAGATCTATTCATCTAGGTCCCCATGAAGGAACACTCTTAACATCCATATGGTGGACTTCACATATATTCATATAAATTATGGTGATGTTCATTCACATGGAATTCATATTCACAACTGAAAAAGGTTTATAAATAGTCAACCCTAGCTATTTGGGAGAAACCCTTACCTACAAGTAATGTTTTATAGTTCTCTACTTCTCCATTAGCACCATACTTTGTTCAATACACCCACTTACCCCAAATTATTTTTCTTACTTTCTTAGAAAAGGGTGAGATCCAAAGTATCATTCTTCATGAGCAATGAATTCTCCTCATCCATAGTAAAATCGCACTTAGGAACCTTAGAACCTTCTCAAAAAAATTGAGGGTCTAGTGAACTCTAAGTGAGTTTGTATCTTGTTTGAAGGATACCCAATCCAATTTGTAGAACATTTTAAAAGTTTTCCTAGCCCAACAAAGAACTAAAGGTGATTGAGGCTTAGAATCTATAGATTCTTCACTCAAGTGAGAAGTTAAAAATTCCTCATCATCACTACTATTAGAATCAGAAGATTCTAAAGAATGAGGGTTAGGAGGAGTAAGAGGGTCAAGTATATCATGTAGAGGAGGAGTACATTCAAAAAAATCATCATCCAAGAGTTAGAATCAGAATTAGAGATTAGAAGGAATCCAAAGGGTAGATAAGTGGAAGTGTAAAATGACTCATCGAATTTCACAATTATCTCAATATAAAGCCAATGTGTAGTAGGGTTCAATAATCTATATCCCTTCATGCCATCTGGGATACCCTACAAAAATCCAAGGTATAGAATGTGGTTCCAAAGCCTTACATTTATTTTTAGGAGTCTGGCCATATTATTGGATCTAAATAGTTGAAATTACTTGACATCATGTTTTTATCCAAACTAGGCTTCAAAGGGTATCTTTCCTCTTACGAAATTGTGTGGAACATAGTTCGAATATAGCAAGAATAATTCACTTCTTCACCTAATACTACGAGAGGAAGGGATTTCAAGTGAACCATAAAAGTGGCCATATCCTTAAGTGTTTAGTTATTTATTTCCATAACTCAATTTTATGAATGTCTATAACTAACTATACGCTACGAAGAAATCCCTTCGAGGTTGTTGTCATGTGTTTTTTCGCAACGTCAAAATTCAAGTTGCAAAAATGAAAAATTTACCCTAGTTTCAAAAACTTATTTAAAGACTCTCCTGAAGCATCCTCAAGATCATTCTACCTTTTATGTCATAACCATCCTATCCTTGAGAAATTCATAATGTGATGAGAAACCTTTCCAAGAATTTGAAATGTGGTCATGAGGTCGTTTAGTCCATTTGGTTGGATGTTGTCAAAAGATGAAATCTCTAGTAAGCCCGTAAAGGATTTTCTTTAGCCTTTACAAGATATATGTACATACTATGGGATTTATCAAGAAACCTAAAACCATATGGATATGTTATTGAATAGTTTGAAATGAAATTTAACATGTTTATGAAGATTTAGGAAAGTTTTGGGGTTTTGGAACAAGAACAACCAAAGTGGGTTTTAGGGGCTTAAGGAGCTTGCTTAGTAGAAAATAAAACTTGAACTTTAATGGAAGATTCGTGAGCTCGGAATGATTTAATAGAAAAAATTATATCATCTAATATATTGAATAGTCCTCTATATGATGTAATTTTCACAATATTCACATGAACCAGGATCTTCTCAAGGAAGCTCAATTTCAGCAGAGTCATCTTGTTGTTTTGAATGAAAAAGAAACATTTTTGAAGAAAGAGGAAGAATCAAGTATTTAAAACCATCCCATTTATATTTAAATTATCTTGGGAGTCAAAATTATATATTTTTTTTTCTGAAAATAGTTCTTGAGCTTCGGAAAAGTGATTTCAAGTTTTGGAAGTTAGAAATTTTCATAGTTGGGTGGGTGGCACATTTTTGGTGTCCCGAAAGTTCCAACTATCCCAAATATCTCATGGATAATGAGGAAATTTTGGATATTTGGGATAGGAAAACGTGACCCAATCATTAGTTACAGACTCTTAGACTCTTATATGACCCTCTTTCTTCCCAAAGGAGTGAAGTGATTGTGCATTAACATTTTACCATCACGACTATCCTAAGGATAATAGAGAAATTTGGAACAAAAATTCACCCCACACTCAAACCTTTCTCAGTTCATCATGTGACCAAATTTTTGCTACCTAGATGCCTAATTCTTTCTCTCTCATCTCCCCAAATCTCCACTCCCATTCCACCACTTTTCATTCTTAGGAAGAGATCACATTTTTCTTCCATAATTTTCCAAACTATCCTACGATAGTGGGGAAATTAAGACAAAAAATTTTTGCCACCACTTCTTTCTTTCAAACTTAGGTTTTAAAGCATGTTTATAACTTAAAAATACATTGTTATGGGCTTTAAAATATTTTTACAAGCTTGTTTCACTTCATTCTTTCAAAAGTTTGACCCAATAGGCATTTTCAATGTCAAAAGCTTAAGATACCTCAATACTCATAATTTTTTGAAAATTCATATGGAGCAGCCATGAGCATCGAAACAAAGAAAAATTCATATCTTCAAAACAAGTGATTGGATTTGGATGATATTTTCATAGATGTTCTACACAATCGAGGCACCTTCAAGAAGACAAAAATTGCAATACCTAAGGTTCTATGAATTTTTAATGGTGTAAAACCCTTGTTTGATTCCGTAGATCATGCTTTTTTAGTTTCCAAGTATTTTTAAGGGAGGATTGAAAAAAAATCAAACCCTTTCAAACTAGTGCACTCAAAGATCAATAGAGAACATAAACTAGAAAATTTTTTGAGCATGGTATCTCGACAATGAAACCTATTCTAGTTTCCAAGAAGATATTTTTGAGCATGGTATCTCGACAAAGAACCTAATTCTAGTGAAGATAATCGCAAAACAGGAAGTGCCATTTCTAAATATAGTAAGTATATTGTCTTTCCACTTACTATAAATAGAAATTTTCAAAAAAATCAAACCCTTTCAAATCAGTGCACTCAAAGATCAATAGAGAACATAAACTAGGAAAATTTGGTCAAAAAGAAAAAACGCATAAAAACAAAAAAACAAAAGCACTTTCTAAAAATAGTTAATGTAAAAAATAATCAAAGAGACATCAAATTTTTTTATGTAGTATGTTAGGATTTATAAAACCTATAATTTAGCTTGAGAAATATAAATACTTGCGCTAATTATATCCTTTCCGTAAATTGATGACATATCATCAATAAATGCTCATTTTCTCTTCTATCATCGTTAATTAGTTACATTACGTTAATTAATTAACTCTTCTATCTAAAAAATACATCAATTAATGACCTTTCGTTAATTAATCCCCCTTTCTATCTAGACTAATTAATTATTATTAATTAATTAGCTTCCTCTTCCATTAAATCAATAAATCCTCATTTATTTGATTAAATTCCTCTCGTAGTCTAAATCATGCTAATTATTCCTCTAAAAATCTTCCATAAGCTTTTCCTCCTATTAATTAATCACTTAGGTTAATTATAAATCCCCTCAAACCCCATGAGTCACTAAAAGAAAGAATAAACTCTCTTACGGTTGACTCAACCCCTTTCTAAACCATGTTTATCCACAACTAACCTAGCCTCTATATTATCCCACATGTAAAGGGATGTAGAGATTATTTTATCCATTGGGCTATATAAGTAGCCCTCCTCATACCTTTCTATTTACACCTACACACCCGATTGAGCATAGATCCTAAGCTATATCCATTTTATCATCTTAGATCATTTTCCATTAGAGTGGAGCTAAGTATCATCCCTTTGTATTCAATCATCCTATCTATTTTTTGAAGATCAATGGAGTTAATCAAGAAAGGCCTTGTACCATGACTTAATGAACCTATTATCCAAAATTCACCCCCCAGGGTAATTTTGATAACATGCATTAAATTCTTTAGTCCCGAGCAAGTATATGATTCAAAGCCCAAAATCATGTTTTCTGGGGTCCCCTCGGTTTCCTTCTAACTCTCCTATCCAAGAAGGAATCCCAACAGGTTGATAAAATGGAAGAGATGCAAAAAATATGGTTGCAGGATTGTTCTAAGGCATTTCGGGTTTGCAGGCTTGGGGCCGAAAAAATGAAGAAAATCGGCTAAGTCCTGGTCCAGCGGTCCTTGGGATAGTTGGGATGTAAAAGCACGAATCAGCCGAAAGGCCGCCAGCGGTCCATGCAGCAAAGGGACATCCGGGCCATGGGGACGCGCGGGACGCGAAAGGGCGAACCGGCCGAAGGTGAAAAAATTGACTAATTGTGTAGATAATAAGGCTGGGACATCTGGGCCGTGAGGACGCGAAGGACGCGAAAAGGTGAAGTGGTCGAGAGCAAAGGCAGCCCATTTCAAAGTGGTTCGAAGAATTTGTCCCCAGCATACCCAGACAATTGGAACAAATGTACGCGGAGGACGAACCGCCGGATCGGCCGAAATAGGGAACTTTAGTCCGGACATTTGGGACAAAGGGATGCGTGGGATGCGGAGAGCCGAAAGAGCCGAGAGCCAATGGAAATGTGCCACGTGTCTTCACCTCAAAGAGGGACAGGGAAGCCCGAATCGGGCGGATCAGAGAAATTTGTCCCAGAAGGTTTGGGACATCCGGGCTGAAAATACGCGAGGGACGCGAAAGCCGGAGGCCCGCGATGAAATCAGGAAACGCCACGTGTCCTAAGGCGGGGGAGTTCGGAGCTAGGGAAAGACTTAGAAAAATTTGACAAAGTCTTGGGCCAAAAAATTAAAAGACAAGGATGCCCCCATGCACCCCTGTCCTCCAACCAGATCATGCCACGTGTCCCAAGTGGTGGGAGCACGGGGAAAAAATGGAAAATTTTCCAAAGAGTTAAAAAGGTCGAAATTTCAAGGGAAATCCCATGGAAAGGTGGAGGAGAGAGAATTGCTCAGTGAACCAGCACCTGACATGTGGCATCCAACTCATGGAGGCATGCGAAATTTTTCAAATTTTTTTTCCAAAATGCAAAAAAAGTCAAAATTTAAAATTTTTGCCCGACATCCTTTTTTGAGCCGTTTTGCCCTAAAACTTCAGACCTTCATATCTTTTGATCCAGAGCTTGATTTGCATGTTCTTCATATCATTGGAAAGCTTATGAAATTATCTATAGGATTTCATGGTCAATTTTGAATTTTGGTTCAGTTTTAAGAGAGAAAATTCAAAAACGGCTCTGGTACGTGTCCATGGGCAGAAATGACCTTTCAGCGACCAAATTTAATGCAGGATGGGTCGCATTCTCCTCCAATTCGGTCAAAAATGATAGGGTATGGGTTTGTAAGGTCCCCCATGCCATTTTAATGCATTTGTAGTCAATGAGGAATGGGCTCCCACATTTTTGTATGTTTTCTCTCTCCTGGGCTCGACCCATGCAATGTAAAAGCCAGATTTGGCTCATTTCTTCAGGGGGAACACTTTTGGCATAGCAAAACTTCTTCTTTCACCTCCAGCAAGTGATTGTGGCAAGAATCAGACCTCTTCAAAGATTGTAACAGGTTTTCTACCTCTCTGAGGTTGTAATGCAGTGTTTTTGACATTGGAAATGATAATGCAAACTTTGTGAATGGGTTTCAGTCCTTTGTTTGTATTATTTGCTTCATTTCAGATCCTAAATTATATCTTATCAGCCTGTGTATGTTTTATGTTGTAATCTTTGGTTTGTGTCTATTTGCATGACAAAAATATTCACCACTCCTTTTGGTGCATCACCATCTTTAGTTAGTTTCAATTTTTGCACTTCTATCCCTGTCTCCTTGCAATTTAGAGTAGGATTAGGATCTGAACCTCTGTAGTTGTGCAAATATAGATCTAAATCAGAGGAGTTTGAGGAACCAACCTCTAATCTAGAGATTCCTCTCTCAGTTTCACAAGTCCCACACTTGGAGAGAGGTTTCCATGTTGTGCAATCACACTGGATGCCTAAGACATCATTTAGAACCTTGATTTGCATCCAGGGGTGCTGTGATTTTGCACTAACAGTTTTGGCACGCCCGGTGGGACACTAGAGGTCTCATTTTTATTGCAGCAAAGTTGATGTGCATCTGCTGCAATTTTCTTGCTTGGAAAAAGCTATTATTTGCATATCTGCGACTCCAAGGGGAAGAATCAACTGGTTTCAGCAGTTCAGCCCTAAAACTCATGAGAAGAATCACCACAAGGTCAAGAGTTGGAGAAGAAGAAGTGTTGTTTGAATACCTATAATTATCTCCAAGAAGAAGGCAAAGAGGAAGAAGGACTCAAAGGTCTCCATCTCCACCAAACAGAACTCTCTCAACTCCTCCACCTGGTAGGCCTTTCATTCAGTCAACAAGGGTTTTAAGACCAATTAGAATGGCACAAAACAACCCCTATGTCAACTTCACAGGCAGCAGCCCACTTGCCCTCAATGCACAACATCCAATTCCTATTGCAGCCTTGAAGAACATTCCCTACTTCACTGGAGAAAATCAGACTACTCTAGGTGATCATGTTAAAGATATTGCTAACCTTTGTGCAATTCATGAAATCAATGAGATGCAAGTGGCTGTCAAGTTACTGGCATCTTCATTCAAGGGTAAAGCATTGCAATGGTTTAGGAGCCTTGAGCTGGTTCTATCACAAATTGGAATCAGCTGTGTATAGCACTTCATGAGCAATTTGGAGAAAAGGGAGACAACTTGTCTCTTTTGGAGCAGCTGACAACCATCAAGAGAGCTCCCAATGAGCAACTGACCGATTTCAACTTCAGATTTCAAAAGACTTGGGAGAGAATTCCAGTGGCAAGTCGGGCCAAAGCCAACCAGTAAGGTGCTTTTCTACTATCTCAAAGCTCTAAATTCTGATATTTCTATGTTGATTCAGTCCATGGGAGGCATAACTATCCCTATGGCTTATAAAGATTGCCATTAGGGCTGAAAATTGTTTGATCCAAGCTGGCAAACTTGCCCCTAGACCTCCCATGCCACTGTTTCCAAGTTTAGAGAGTCCAAACACCAATCAAGCACCTAATTTGGCTCCTTCTCCCACTCCTAGAAATCAGAGTTCAAATGAAGCTTCCACTTCATCTCCAAGTGCCCCAAATGAGCTTCAAGAAGTCATGAAGCAATTGCAAAACCTAGGCAATGAGTTGGTTACTCTCAAGAGGCAACAAGCCCAAGGTTTTAGACCTTCTTATCAACCCCAAGCTCAGCCTAACAGGCAGCCATACCAACCACAAAGGCCACCTAATCTAGCTGCAAATATGAATCAAACAAGGCCTCCTGCCAATAGACCATTTCAACCCTATAATCCAAATGCCATATCTGCCTCTAAGGCATTGGTGCCAACACAAAACAACATTGCTCAGGAGTATGATTGGTGTTTTCCATGCAATGAGCCTCATAACCAATCCATGTGCTTCAATGGTGCTTTGAATCAAGCATTAATGGTGACAACTACTGGTGTGGAGGGTGAGGGCAGTCAAGGAAACAACCAACAACAAGAAACATTCCAACAGCAATCAGCCCCAAATGACACCACATTGGTAAATTGGCAAGTAGAGGATTTTTGTGGCATGAACCAGGCAGTTTCTCAAGGTGTTGCAGCCAACACAAGGTCAAAAAGAAGGAATTTGGGTGAAGAAAAGCCATTAGCCCCAACCAATCCATGACCTTCTATGGTTCCACAAGTGGTTGGCAAACAAAATCCAATTTCAAATGCACAAGGGCAGCCAAGGACAGCCCCTAGGCCAACTCAAATACCAGCTTGTTACTACCCACATGCAAGGAGTGAATGTGCAAACCAAGGGACAGAAAAGAGATCCTTCATCACCATTCAGTATCATTGATCAGATGAAGAAGACAAACGTCAATATATCAATGTGGGAATCCCTATCTATCCCAGGCCAAAGAGATCTGCTGCAAGCTGCCATGAAGGACTGGCCAACTTCAATCAATAAGTTCAGATGTAAGACAAAGTGCTCACAAATGCTGCCCAGCCTGAGGGAAATCATGGAGGACAGCAAGGTAAAATGTTGAAGCCCCCTCCTTTCTATGTTTCATTAATCATTGGAAATCAGCTAGTACATAATTGCATGATAGACTCCGGGGCAAGTAGCTCGGTAATGCCTAAACAGATAGCTGATCAGCTAGGGCTCCAGTATGAAACAACATCCAAAGGGGTAGTGCAATGGATGGGACAGCAGTAAGAAAGCAATGGTTGGAGTGATTAGAAACTTGAGTCTTACCTTGCATGCATGTCCAAATGTTGTTGTTTTACAAGATGTATCACCATAGACCTTCCACCACTCTTTTCCCTATGCTTGTCAAGGGACTTCACAACCAAGATTGGGGGATATTTGTCTACTGATTGGTCACACATGCTGTTCAGAACAAGGTATGGAACTAAGGCTACAATCAGGTCAGAACCTATTGCAAACTTCCATATTGAGCCTTACACTCCAAGTCAGATTAATGCCAATTGCTCAGCATTTGATCAAGAAGATCACCCAAGCACTGATGAAGCTGACACTAAGGTTGGAAGCATCCCGGATCTAACTCTTGATGAATGGGCAAACAAGATACATGCATTTGATCCTTATCAAGAAGTGGAAGAATCTGAGCTAGGGGTCTATTGCATACATGAAGAAAATCAGCCTATTCCTAGCATCACCAAGCCAAACCACAAAGATGACAATGAGGTATGGCAGCTGTTTTTTGATGGATCAAGGAGTAGACAAGGTGCAGGAGGTGGAGCTATGCTTGTTTCACCTCAAGGAATAAAGTACTATTCAGCTTTTAGATTTCAGTTTGCATGCTCCAATAACACTGCTAAATATGAAGCCTTGGTGTAAGGGATGCATTGGGCAATCAAGAAGAAAATAAAGAACTTGCAAGTCTTTGGGGACAATGAATTGATTGTAAATCAAGTCAAGGGACAGCATGCTGCCAAGAATGATCTACTCAGGTGCTACAAGAACAGGGTATGGGACCTCATGGAAGATTTTGAGGGTTTTGGCATCAAATCCATTCCTAGGAAAGAGAATCAAGTCACGACAAAGCAGCTTGCAGCAAAGGGGGCAGCCTTTGACATTGTGGAAAGTATTCAACGAGACAAGGTACAACCAAACATCCATGTGATTGTGAGGCCTTCAAAGCCGATAACAATGTCAGGGCTGGCAAGTGTTTGAAAATGACCAACAAATCATCCATTTTTTAGAGAAGAAGCTGAGTTCTCAGCCAAGAATCAAGAGAGATTGGAACGGCAGTATGGTGACCAAGTAGTACAACTGAGAACTAACAAGCTGCCCAAGGGACTTATCACTTTGGAGTCCATTTTTAACCCCAATGATCAGTTTAGAAAGGAGAAAGCAAACATTCAGGTCAAGAGAGAGGATTCAATATCCATCTTGGTAGAAGAGAACAAACCATTGCAAATTGGAAGGATGACAACTGAACAAGAAAGGTATGAGTTCATACAACTGTGTCAAGAGTTCCCTGACGTGTTTTCTTGGAGCTATGAAGACTTGAAAGGTTTCAATCCCAACTTAGCTCAGCATACCATCGAATTGGATCCAAATACTAAGCCTCATTAGCAGTAAAAAAGACCAGTCAATCCACACATGGAGCCTCTCATGAGGAAAGAATTGGACAAGCTGATTGAGTCAAGGATCATATTCCCAATCAAGCATTCTAGTTGGGTTGCCAACTTAGTTCCAGTCAGAAAGAAGAGTGGAGAGATCAGATTGTGTGTTGACTTCAGAGACTTGAATAGAGCCTCTCTCAAGGACCATTACCCACTCCCTTCCATGGAGAAAATCTTGCAAGTTGTGGCTGGCTCCGAGAGGTTTTCACTACTTGATGGCTACTCAGGCTACAATCAGATTATGGTGAAGGAAGAGGACCAGTTCAAGACAGCCTTCACAACCAAATGGGGAACTTTTGCATACAGGAAAATGCCATTTGGGCTGTCCAACGCTGGTGCTACCTTCCAAAGGGCAATGGACATGGCATTCAAAGGTTTGATTAACAACGTGGTGCTGATTTACCTTGATGATATCACTATTTTTCAAAAATGCAGCAGACCACCTCTATCATTTGAGGCAAGTCTTCACGAGGTGCAGGAGATTTGGAGTGTCTTTAATCTAAGAAGTGTATCTTTCTTACATGAAGGAAAGCTCCTTGGCCATATTGTCTCCAAAGAAGGATTAGCAATTGATCCAGAGAGGGTAAAGCCATAAGAGCACTACCATTGCCAAGCCACAAGAAAGGCCCTTCAGAGTTTCTTGGGAAGGATAAACTTTGTTCGAGGTTTGTCCCAGATTTTGCAGCCCTTGTCAAGCCCATCACCAAAATGTTAAAGAAGAGCATGGCTTTCAAGTGGACAGCAGAAGGCAAGGAGAGTTTTGAAGCAATCAAAGAAGCCATCTCTCAAGCACCAACTCTCATCAACCCAGACTTCTCCAAGGATTTCATCCTCTATGCATTTGGAGGTAATGACACTATTTCTGCCATTTTGGTACAATAGAACAAGGATAATGATGAGCAGCCAATTGCCTTCTTCAGCCGGAGCCTAGATGACTATGAGGTGAGATACTCTTTTATTGAGAAGCATGTACTTGCAGTAATCAGAAGCTTGAAGAAATTCAAGCATTTAATCTCAAACAACAAGGTCCAGTTGCTGGTCTCACATGCTGGAGTTAAGGACTTCCTCCTCAACAAGGATTTGAATGAGAAAAGGGCAGGTTGGATCACCCGTGTCATGGAGTATGACATTGAGATCAAGATCACCAAGCTGGTAAGAGGGAAAGGATTGTGTGAGCAGCTGGTTTTGGGGAAGCAAAAAGAAGTATGCAATGAAGAAGAGGTTGTTTTGACAGTTCAAGACAGCCATAAGCCATGTGGCACTCAAGAAGAAAACAATGCTGCCCCCACTCCTTGCTGGACCCAAGATATAATGCACTTCCTAGGCACAGGCCTATGCCCTCCGGAGATGAACAAGACCCAAAGGAGACACTTCAGATTGCAGGTTGTTCCGTATGCCATTGTTGATGGAATTTTGTTCAAGAAAGATGTGAATGGAGTGCTACTAAGATGCATTAGCACAAATCAGATTCAAAGGGTGTTGGAAGAGTTCCATGGTGGACCAGCTAGTGGCCATTTTGCACCAAGAGTGACAGCTCTAAAAATCATGAAGGCTGGTTATTATTGGCCCAAAATCTTCAATGATTTCTATGCATGGATCAAGAGGTGTAAGAATTGTGCATTCTTCACAGAAAAGAGAGACTTGCTGCCCTTCCATTACATCCAATCTCAGTTGACCAGCCATTCATACAATGGGGTTTGGACTTCATTGAGTCATTAATCCCAATTCAAGCCAAGGGCACAAATGGATTTTGACAGCCACGGACTACTTCACCACCATGGGACAAGGTAAGAGCACTCAAAGAGGCAAATGAGTCTAGCATCTTAGACTTTTATGAGGGGATAACAACCAGATTTGGTGTACCTGCTACAATAATCTCTGATAATGCATTGGCATTCATTGGATCTAAGGTGACTGAGTGGGCTATCAAGAACGGTATCTACCTAAGCACTTCATCAAACTATTACCCTCAAGGTAATGGCCAGGCCGAGTCTACAAACAAGAACTTGTTGAGGATCATTAGGAGGACTCTTGACGAGAATCAGAGGTCTTGGCATACCAAACTGAAATCAGCCTTATGGGCTGATAGGATAACTCCCAAAGATCCACAGGTAACTCTCCATTCAAACTTGTCTATGGAAGAGAGGCAATCTTGCCCATGTCACTTGAGTTGCCAACATTGGAACTCATGAAGCAGCTGGAGTTGCTAGAGTTTGAGCCCATGGAGGTGAGGTATGCAGAGTTGATGGAGCTGCAAGAGATCAGAAATCAGGCATCCCAAGCAATGGAAAAGGATCAAGCTTTGATCAAGAAGACTTTGATAGAAGGCCAAGGATAGATCTTTTCAGGTTGAGATCTAGTGTTGAAATGGGATGTGGATAGAGAAAAACTGGGAAGGCATTCAAAATTTGATGCCATTTGGAGTGGCCCATACATGGTCACGAAGTGCAAGAACAACAATGCTTTCCAATTGGCCCCATTGGATGGTGAAGAACTGCAGATTCCAGTAAATGGAATCTATCTCAAGCATTGCTTCTAGAGGGAAATTCACTACCTTGTAAATATTAGATTAGATTTTCATTCCTCCAAGTGCTTGTGCACATTGTTTTGTTGTAGGTTAGTTTTGTTTTCCCTAAGTGCTTTGGCACAGCTTGCTATCCATGGAGGTGTTTTGTAGTCCTTGCTTCCATCAAATGATATTCCATCTTCCTCCTTACACATTCTAAGTCAGTTGGGGTTCTAAATAGAATATTTGATGACTCCATGCCCAATGGACTGCTTCAGGCTACTGGTCTTTTCATCCAGCAAGTGGATGACCCCACTGAGTCGCCAAATTGTTATCCAAAATTCACCCCAGGGTAATTTTGATAACATGCATTAAATTCTTCATCCCAAGCAAGTATATGATTCAAAGCCCAAAATCATGTTTTCTAGGGTCCCCTCGCTTCCTTCTAACTCTCTTGTCCAAGAAGGAATCCCAACAAAGTTGATAAAATGGAAGAGATGCAAAAATATGGTCAGTAGGATTGTTCTAAGGCATTTTGGGTTTACAGGCTTGGGGCCGAAAAAATGAAGAAAATCGGCTAAGTCCTCGGTCCAGCGGTCATTGGGACGAAGCTTGGGATGAAAAAGCATGAATCGGCCGTGGACGCGCGTGGTCTCGCAAAGAAAGGGACATCATCTCGGCCGTGGGGATGCCGGGATCGTGAAAGGGCGAACCCCGACCAAGGTGAAAAATTGACTAACTATTGTGCGTATAAGGTCCGGGACATCCGGGCCGTGAGGACGCGAAGGACGTGAAGGACGAAAAGGTGAAGCGGCGAGAAAAGGCAGCCCATTTTGGGTGGTTCGAAATAATTTGTCCTGCATACCCGGGGGACAATATGGAACAAATGTACGCAGGAGGACGCGAACCCTCCCTGGATCGGCCGAAACAAGGAAACTTTAGTCCGGGACATTTGGGACAAAGGGACGCGTGGGACGCGGAGCCGAAAGAGCCGAGAGCCAATGAAAATGTGCCATGTGTCTTCGCCTCAAAGAGGGACAGGGAAGCCCGAATCGGGTGGATCGAGAAATTTGTCCCAAAAGGTTTGGGACATCCAGGCCAAAAATACGCGAGGGACGCGAAAAGCCGGGAGGCCCGCAGATGAATCAGGAAACGCCACGTGTCCTAAGGCGGGGGAGTTCGGAGCTAGGGAAAGACTTAGAAAAATTTGACAAAGTCTTGGGCCAAAAAATTAAAAGACAAGGATGCCCCCGCGCCCCTGTCCTCCAACCAGATCATGCCACGTGTCCCAAGTGGCGGGAGTGGGGGGAAAAAATGGAAAATTTTCCAAAGAGTTAAAAAGGTCAAATTTCAAGGGAAAGCCCACTGAAAAGGTGGAGGAGAGAGAATTTCTCAGCGAACCAGCACCTGACATGTGGCATCCGACCGGCGGAGCATGGAAATTTTTCAAATTTTTTTCCAAATGCAAAAAAGTCAAAATTTAAAATTTTTTGCCCGACATCCGTTTTTTGAGCCGTTTTTCCCTAAAACTTTAGACCTTCATATCTTTGATCCAGAGCTCAGAATTTGCACGTTCTTCATATCATTGGAAAGCTTATGAAATTCTCTATAAGATTTCATGGTCAATTTTGAATTTTGGTTTAGTTTCAAGAGAGAAAATTCAAAAACGGATCTGGTACGTGTCCATGGGCAGAAATGACCTTTCAAATGACCAAATTTAATGCTGCCTTAGGCCCAGAAATATAAAACTTCCTTTCGAAGGTGGTCGGTTCCCCTTTTAATACGAATTAACACAAATGATAACAAAGAAAGCTATTGCAAAATCACGATTTAGGTATCTCGTTACAAAGCAATAGAAGATAAATTATCAATAATAAAGCATCACGTTATTTGTCCCAGTTCTTCGGTCGCTGATACGTTCCTGTGTTGAGTTAGAGGGATAAGCCAAACTGGATCCGAGGTTGTTCGGTGGCAAATAAAGTAGAAAAGGGTTTGGGTATAACTCATATGACCGACGGCCAACCGGCTAATGACCACGGTTAGAGAACCGCTGCTTTGGTAGGGGATAAACGATACCGTAGGGTCAGCAATCTAAGTGCTTCGGATAGAAGTAGGTTGCAAGGTGATTGTGGGGGTATTAAGATTGGTGGATGGCCGAGGGAATGATGGGAGGATAGGGAAAACTCGTAGTGTGGTAAAATGGCCTTCTCCTGGGCAATATCGGGATGTATGGGTAAAGGTTAAGTGCGATGTTGCTGTGGTAGTAGATCTAGGAATAAAATTATGATTACTATTAATCAAGAGGCTCAAGAAAATGGTGCTTAGAAACATATAACACTACTTACTCGTCCCGATGCGATGCGAGTTTCAGGATCTGTGATGATGAAGACAGGACCCAAGTTGATGATCTCGACAATTCAAGATGAGTTATCTCCTCTTCTAATGCTCTGATGAGTATTACTGGCTCAAGTCATTTAGTTGCAGCCTTGGGCCTGATGTCCTTCTCTGCAAACTCTTCTTGTTTCTTCACTTGTCTCTGCTCCACCTAGCCAATCCGGATTCTCTCGATGATTTCTCTTTTTTTTTCGATCCAATGAAAATCCGATCCTTGTTTTTGGTCAAAGTGGTCATTTACGGAAATCGATGGCGGTTACGAACCGACAAGCAGGTCGAGAGTAGGAACCGGTATCGGTCAGTCAAAGCGGGCTATTTTTGCAAAATAGCCACCTTTCCTCCTTTCTTCCGAGGGATTGGTTGGAGCTTGGTCAAGTCATTATGAAGTTGGTTTTAGGTGCGGATGAGGAGTAATTAGTCATAGGTGTGGAATTGGACCAAGTTATAGGTCTTAATTAGGTTAGTTTAGGGTTAAGACTAGGTCATGATGAGGTGGCGACATGAGGTGGTAGGTATGGTGATGTGGATTTATTAATTATAAGGTAATTAATAAATAATTGTGTAAGGTTTAGGTGATGAGGTTAGATCGAAAATGTGATGCGGGTACAAGGTGTCGTAATGACACAAATTTGGTGTCTACATTTAGCCCTTGTTGTCGTGTGGCTTGTCTTGTAAAGTAAGCGCGACAATAATAAGAAGTGGTTACCCCTATTAAGGGTATAGGTAATCCCCTCAAATCTATCACAGATTGAGGTAAGCATGAAAGTAGGGATAGGGTTGAAAAAGGGTAAATGGTGTTGAGATAACGGTAAGATGGTGGGGTAGGTCCAAGGAAGCAAACGCATGCGTTGACATGTAATAGTGTGACCAGGGTACATGATTCAAGAGCAAACAAGCAATTCATAGCAAAGTCGATCGATAGTTTATCCAAACAAGGGTGATATAATCCTCGGTATCCAAGGCATAGGAAGTAGCTCGGGGATATAACGGGTAAGGTATAGGAACGTTTAGGCATGTTCAAGCAGCATCAAATGGTTGGTTTGGTTGAGATAAACGCTACGGCTTAGTCTAGGCAAAGTTGGTCGATGGATCAAGTCAAGGACCCTAATCATGCTAAAACACGAACAGTGAGCTTGATTGAACAAAAAGGTACATGATGGATGGATAAAAAAAAATATTGATTGTGGGCAAGGTATTTAATCGGGTGCGGCCTTAGGTCGGAGCCAAATGGTTAGGTCGGCCTTGGGTTGGGGCAAATGGGTTGGTTGCGGTAATGTGGGTCGGGCCAAATGGGTTGGTTGTGGTCGTAAGGTCGTGCCAATGGTAGGTTATGGCCTTGGGTTGGGCCAAATAGGTTGGTTGTGGCCATGGGTTGGGCCAAATGGTAGGTTACTGCCTTGGGTTGGGCCAAATGGGTTGGTTGCGCGCCTTGGGTCGGGCCAAATGGTAGGGTACGGCCTTGGGTCAGGCAAATGGGTTGGTTCGCATCCTCGGGTCAAGCAAATGGTAGGGTACGGCCTTGGGTCGAGGCCAAATGGTAGGGTCACTGGCCTTGGTCGGGCAAATGGGTTGGTTGCGGCCTTAGGTGGGCCAAATGGTAGGGTATAGCCTGGGTCGGGCAGTGAAGTTAACAAAGGGTTGTCACAACGAAGGTGGATATAGGCGATGTTGGTAGAAAGGGCTATTAGGAAATAAGGGCCGAAATTGGGGTAGAGGTGAGATAAAACCGATGTCGATTATCTATGACCGATATCGGTTAGGGGACCGATACCGGTTCCTTAGGGCATAATAAAACCGATATCGGTTATAGGTCAAAAACCTATAAAAAGAAAAATACGGCCTGTCATTGTCACATTTGCAATTTGAAAACCAATTGGGAGTCATGCGAGGTGGATTGTTGAGATTGGAGCATTTGTTGCCGTTGGGTGGTGCTATTTGAGTGGAGAATTGAGTGTTTAGTGGACCCTAGTGAGTAGGAGGCAACAGCTTGATTGGTGGAGGACCCAACAAAGGAAAGTTTATAAAATGGCACAGCCAGAGGAGGAGCAGGAGGTCTTTGGACCAGCCTGGACCACCACCACCCATCCCACCATGACGATGACGTGTCGTCGTATCCGTGAGGCTTTGAAACCCCTCATTGTGTGGATTTGAGTATATTATGCTTTGTATTTGGGTTTTGGGTAGGAATGTTAGATTTTGATAAAATAATTAATAAATGGAAATGATTTAAAAAAGGAGAGGGTAGATAGGTTAAATGGGCCAAGCGGGAGGGGTGGCTAGGTTTTTAGGGTGTTTGGGCGGGTATAGAGGGAAAAAATAGGAAAAAATGGATTTTGGGGGCCGCGCGGGTTCGGCTCCCAGAGATTTATTTCTGGCGACCGATGCGGTCACTAAGCGGCGGCATCGGTCATGATTTTTTGGACGGACTGAGGTTGTGAGTGACCGGTGTCGGTCACATGCCGCAACGCCAGGTGAAGAGGACCTGTGTCGCCATAAGTGACCTAGACTATGGTCCTTAGTTATTTTTATTTTTGTTGGTTTTGGTTTTGTTGTGGGTTTGAATTTTTGGTTGTTGTTTGGGTGTTTTGGTATTGTTTGGGTGTGTTGGTATGGTGTGGGTTGTGGTGGAGGTGTTTTGGTATTGTTTGGGTGCTTTGGTATGTTTAGGTGTGTTGGTATGGTTTGGGTTGTGGTGGAGGTGTTTTGGTATTGTTTGAGTGTTTTGGTATTGTTTAGGTGTGTTGATATGGTTTGGGTTGTGGTGGAGGTATTTTGGTATTGTTTGAGTGTTTTGGTATGGTTTAGGTGGTTGTTTAGGTGTGAAGAGGGAGGGGATATCGTAGGGGTTTTAGGGTAAGATAGGTGGGTGTAGAGGGTATAAGTAGATGTTGTGATAAAGAGTAGGGCTAATGTAGTGAGTTGGTTTTGCAGCACGTCGGCGGTAGCTTGATGTGGGGCAGATGCCCCAGCTGTTGAGACGGATGCGCCACATGTGTCCGCAGCAGACAGCTGGGGTATCACGCATGAGGGGACTCGACGAGTCCAGCGATACAGAGCGATTGATAGGGATCACATGTTTGATGGTCGCCCTCATCGAGAGATGGGATCCAGGTGACCAATGTGTTCCATCTCCTGGACCGGAGAGATGACCATCACATTGGAGGATGTGTATCGCATCCTTCGATTACCGATTGATGGAGAGGTAGTCTTCTTCAGTTGCCGGCCGAGACAGCCATGGACAACATCCTACACGTATTCTCGGGATGCGGCTGCTGCTCGACATATCACAAAGCGTGAGTATCGCGTATGATGGGGATATGTGACGAGCCCACCGCCACGAGACACGGCTTGCTATGCGCGATGATGATCGGGATCACCCGCTTCGCCCTCCCGCACTCGAGAGGAGGCCACTTTGCACGAGGCGGTTATGGGTGTGCTTTACATGAGATGGTGGAGGAGCACACATGTTATGCTTGGGCACCGGATACCACAGTGCGCTTATACCGAGAGTTGTGGGGCTATGCCGGATGAGGCGATCGGGATTTGCTCGATGTTTTTACTACACCTGCTGGCGTATGAGCATATCGTATGCATTAGACCAAAGAGGGCTGCCCCAGCAGCCTGGGCCATAGGTCATCTATAGATACGGCTTTCCGAGGTGGTTGGGGAGTCATGGGCGTGCCACGAGCATTGCTTTACAGGGCGAGACGTCACTTATTACAGGATATATGTTAGAGGGCTTGATAAGCGTTAGATATTGTATGGAGACCTTATGAGGTCATCACCCGCATGGAGGAGCCCGAGCACAAAGGTTGCGGTGGATCCAAAAGATACATTCCTGAATAGCGGGGCGGAGGCCGGGAGAGTACGAGCCGGATACCCCTGGAGAGGGTACGATGACAACTTGGGCTATGATAGGATGAGCCACCTCCCTTCCCCGATGCATCGTGAGGGATGATGTAGAGGCTCCATTACCTCGCACCACATCCTATGGACCCGTTCAGTTACCGAGAGGCCTGGCAGATGATACCATATATGATGCCGGGCCGCACAGAGCATTTTTGGTTTGGTGGGCCGGAGAGAGAGCTGCGAGGAGAGCACAGCCCGCATGGCCTGCACTTGGTGGCTGTTAGAGTAGAGAGGGATCAGCTCAGGGGCCAGGTACAGTTATTACAGGGGCAGCTTGCTGCTGCACAGGCACAGATAGGTGTCTTACGAGGGCAAATTAGCCCAGCTCGTGCACAAGTAAGCAAAGACAAGTACCACTAGCATGCAGTACCAAAGCACAGCACACCACGAGCGGCACCAGCACAAAGTACTGTAGCAGTACAGCACCACCACACAAGGGCGCAGCCATAGGCACCACCAAGGTGGCACCAAAGACAGAGCACGGGGGGCACCGGGTATTAGGTGCCAGGGGACCAGCCCCAGCACCTACGGTGGCTCGAGATCGCATATGGAGGCTGGCGGAGGCCCTAGTGACTTATCGTGGGATATTCTTGATGGTACTGGGGTTGATTATCACCTTATGCGGCACATAGAGCGAGAGACCTCTCGTGAGCCGAGATCTCGTGGAGAGTGCAACCACAATCGGTGGGTCCGTGACGGCAGGAGGCAAGAGGCAAGACGAGACTATAGAGCGCAGCGGTACGTGCAGCAGAGGGCGGTGGAGAGAGCCGAGGGTCCCACTGCATATTTTTGTATTGGTTCATTGGATATGGGCACCTGTATGCGGACCGGCTATGTTTATAGAGGTCTGCGTGCAGATATTATGTATTCATTTATTCATTTATTGTATATACCGCATGCGAGCCGAGTACGGGTGGTGTTAATTGATACCGCCTCGCGAGCCGAGTATGTTTTGATATGAGAGACCGGCTCAGCAGCCGAGTTAGGATTATTGACAATTATTGCGCGCTGCGTACAGCTTTATTGTATTATGAGATCACA
Source organism: Taxus wallichiana var. yunnanensis (assembly GCA_018340775.1). Taxonomy (NCBI): domain Eukaryota; kingdom Viridiplantae; phylum Streptophyta; class Pinopsida; order Cupressales; family Taxaceae; genus Taxus; species Taxus wallichiana. The sequence continues at coordinate 616,879,081 of CM031238.1, forward strand.
GAGGCCCGATGCCGGGGCACATTGTATATTTGAAACTTTGTATATCTATAGATATGATGATTTGACCCACATGTTGTGCGTAAAATGTGTTACGTGTTTTGAAAATGGTTTGTGATATTTAATGTATGATGAGTTTGATGTACATGGTGTTATATATTATGATGTTGATGTCTTTTGTTGATGGGATGTATGTATGTATATAGATGATGGGTTTAATTGACATGTAGTGTTATGAAATGTTGTATGTTTTATCACCGGTTTGTGAATATTGAATGTTTGTAAATGTTGATTTGGATTCAAATGGTGTATGATTGATGGTTTTGATATCGTTTGTTGATGGCTTGGTTGTTCTTCTAAGATAGATAGATGATGTTGATGAAATTGTGATGAGATATGGATTTAATGAAAAATATGGATAATGGTGTTGTTCATAGGAAAAAGGGGCGCGCGCACAAAAATTTGCAAAAATGGAAAAAAAAAGCTTAGGTGTAAGCAAAAGGGGACATGACCGATATCGCTTATGTAACGATGTCGGTAATTATATGACCGATATCGGTCATGTAACCGATATTGGTTATGAAAGAATTATTTTCCTAAAAAAGAACCACTGGGTTGCTGGCAACTAAGTTCTTATTTTTAGCATTCTTATTTTTAGAGTCATGCAACAAGTTAAATATGCAAATGCGACGCTATTTGACAAGCCGCTGAGGTAATTGTGATGAAATAATTTGAGTGATAAGGAGGAAAGAGACAAGTGAAGTGAGCATGGGCTGAGATTCGGGAAGGAAGAAAGACAAGTTTTATTTGAAGAGGGTGGTGAATATGGTGAACGAGGAGAAGCATCCAGCCAGCGAGGACGAGGGGAAGACATGTTCCGCCCTGCCGCTTGCATCCCGAGAGGTAAACTATTGGGTTGTAATTTGATTCTTGCATGTGTTGTAAATAGGATGAAAGAAGTGTAAGTGGGTAAATATGAGAAAAAGGTGATAGGCAAGGGTCAGATGGTATGAGTGCTACTGGGGTAGGTAAATAGGGTGGGTATGTATGTTTTTAGGTATAAATAGGAGTAAACGGTAAAATAATTATCGTAGGTGTATGCTTTAAGGTAGGTATACTTTGTGGACCGGTATCGTTTATAAGTAACAGGTATCGGTTATCAAACCGTATCGGTTATGCCTAACCGCTTATCGGTCATCGTAAGGGTTTCCCGTGATTTTGAGAAAAAACCCGTGAGAGATTTGTTCTTTTGAATAATTATGTGTCGTTTTGATGTATGCGGTAGAAGCAAGGTTAAGGATGAATGATACATCGTGCGAGGCGTTGTTGTCATGAATCCGAGCGGCTTTTAACACCAAATGAATGGGCATTGATAAATCGGGGGTTAAGTGGAATCCGCTATTATTCAAGAATCGCGCGTAACCATGCTTATGTCAGTAGGCGTTGATTGAGAGATGGAATCCAGAAAAGAATACCTTCTATCTGTATGCTAATAGGGAGATGACGGTGACTTTGGAATATGTGTTCCGTATTTTGAGACTCCCAATGATAGGAAAAACATTGTATCGGGCGCTGCCCAAAGACGGCTGGGCAGCGATAACAAAGCAGATTGGGTCGACTGCACGAGATTTGACACGGCCGAGGTTTATCATTTACGTATGGTACAATGTATGCAACACACCTTGAGGAAACAAGGTTGACGTGCTATTAATGATAGCGTGGGTATTGGCGCATTGCCGAGGTGGAAGGTGGAAGATTTCCTAAAGCATTGATGAGTGTTATTTGGGAAATGATAGAAATGAGCGTGACATTCGCATGGGCACCCTCATATCCGGGTAGAGTTATATAGGGGTTTATGGGCCTCTGGCGCGAAAACACAGACTGACCTTGGATTGTTCATACTTATTACATTGTTAGGCCTATGAGC